>APFE031539816.1:2526-44239 GCA_000404065.3 Pinus taeda
TTGACCATTCTGCCTTCATGCGGAAAACACATTACTCTAAAGAGTGAGGAGACGATGGCTCCCATGCAATAAATATAGTCGCGTCCAAGGAGTATATTGTAATCTAAAGGTCCTTGAACTACCATAATGTTCATGTGAACAGTTTTTCTTCTCAAAGTAATGGGCACATTTGGAAGGATCCTTAAAGGTCGACTGTTTCCTTTGTCGAAGGCTGTTAGATTTCTCATTTCAGGCAAAAGTGATGGCGAACCAAGAACTTTCCAAGTAGTTGAGGAAAGGATACTCACAGAAGCCCCTTCATCAATGATGGTACCAACCATGACCATTCTGTAAGCTTGTACAATAATTCTAAATGGTACACTGGCTAGTAATTGGGGTCTGCCTAGTAGATTCCAGTCGAAGGAAACCACTAGGTTGCTTGGCGGAGGGACCGAATAGACGGTCGGGTAGGACTTTGATGAACTTCCTTCCTGCGGTAAAGGAATGGGAGGATTGCCCCCAAGCTCATCGGAGTCGGTGTTGATGAAAAGAATTTGCACGGTGTCGTTCTCTTTCTCTTCAGTGACGGTATCGTTTGAAAATGAACACTCTGAAGGCAATACCGGGTCAACTACCATATCAACCCTTTGACTTTCGTCTGGTATGGATTCTGAAGGTTCATTTTCAATGATAGGTGCTTTGGCTGACTACATGGATGGGCCAGCTAGATTTTTGACTGGTGGAGCACTCAGCAAGATTTTTTGATATCCAGGATGAAGTCGTAACGGCAAAACCAGACGATTATCTAAAAATATTTTAGTGTCTTCAAGGAAGGGACAACGGTGGACAGCGTGATCACCTTCACACAACTTACAAGGAAGTCTAGGATTCCTTCTTTGTCCACGTGCTTCACTTTCACTGGTCGACGATGGGCATTCAACATGATCGCCAGAGGTTGATGCTACCGGATGGTGCAAACGAGGAGACTAGTCCCTTAAGATTCGAGGGATGCAGGGACAATCTCGGTGATAGTTGTCTCCATTGCAAATGACGCAAGAAGATTTAGGTTTTGATTGTGTGGAGTGTGGATCTGTGCTAGACGATACTTGGTCACTCCCTTTCAATTTTGGTTCCTTTTTCTCTTTCTGCTTCTTCTTCTTCTTAGTTACTTGACTTTTAGCTTTATCCTCTTTATCAAGCGAAGAGGAAGGAGGAGGAGAAGAATCAGATGAAGTAGAAGGTTGGGAGGCAACTCTAGTGTTGTCTAGTTGTTGGTTAGGCTGTTCAGGAATTGTGGGATTCTGAACGACGGGGGTAGAGAAGAGCCAGACCGGCAAACCAATTGTCAATCCTAGAAGTGACAAAGTGGCCATATGGGGTGGACCAACATCTCCCCTAGATAGGAAGAGACTAGGATTTCCTTCACGGGGAAATCCTTGGTTGGTAGACTCCATTTTCTCAACCTGAAGATCAACGAGGGAATTTGTGACGTTATTCCAATTTAAAATAATAAAAAAATTAGACGCTTGGTCACAACTTGTTTTTTAAATTTTGAGGAGTCGAGAAAAAACAAAAGATGACTCTAGTCGCCTTCAATTTTTATTGAGCTTGAAGTGACAAGTGCTCAGAGGACCTCTTCCTTGAAGGAGTCTGAAAAGGAGCAAAATGGACTTCTCTAGAGATCTAGGCAGAGAGGATTACCAAACCAATCATAAAACTGTAGAATACTTTTTACGGTATAGCAGTTAGTCTTCCCGAATGCTGTGTTCGATGCATTATGATCGATAGGGCAGCAGACACGGCTTCGTAAGGATAAAGGATGCAGCCTATAGTGGTCTCCCAATATATACACGACGGTACATGGGAGCACAAGTCCTTACTAGCACTTATCATCTCAGAGTGGAGGAATCACCCAACCAGCACTGAATGCAACAGTTACTAGGCTTTACGACACCAGAATACGTCTCTAGCCTAGACCTCTAGATGTTGCGTTAAGTTCCAAAGTGTCGTTAGATTCATTGAGATTCATTTTAAGTTGATATTGCTTAGCATTTTTCCTTTCAGGTTCACCATGTGATGTATGTATAATTCCTAAATACAGTCTAAGATGATAAACAGACATTTTATCTTCTTTCAGCAATGAAAATCCTAGCTACTAAGGGGAAGAAAGTCAATCATCTTTTGTTCACAGAGCACAGAGCACACGCTAATATGCATAGTCCTAAATCAAGCCAAGCATTCAAGATGCAAATTCACATGCATGTATTGGTTTTCAACTCTCTTAATGTGTAAATGACGCGAAGAAAGCTATGTGCAAAACTAAATTACTTTTAAAGCGACTGTACTCAACAAAATTCTTTTTCAAAACGAAGTGAAAGCAAGAGAGACACTTTGCGATTTTGAAATGGAAATTGCTTTTCGACACTTTAAAACTAGTAAATCAAATCTTATGCAATAGTAACTGTATAATCAACTATCCAAGACAATGGGATTTCTTTCTAAAACTGAAAATGACAGCTACGACACTTTCAGATCTAGAGACGACAGTTTGACTATGTCACCTTTTTGCAGAAGAGAACTAAAACGAAGCACAATACACAAAAAACGTTTATAGTTCTTTGCACTAAGGAGGCGGAATAATGCTAGAGAATGGGGTATTCACAGGAGTACACTGATTATAGACAGCAAAAACTCTTGAATAAGACTGAAAAATAGTGAGAAAAATCCACAGTTGGAGGGCAAATTCAATCCTCCCTGACCATCGCACCTGTTACACAGTGAACTCAGTATACAACGCATCTACTCCATTCAGGAAGTGCGATGCATAAAGGTTTCCTTGAAGGCAGGGTACGATGGTTACAGTGCGAGACTTTGAACGAGACTTCACTCACAGTTTTCAGTTTAGTTCAAGTGTTTAAGATGAATAAGTACAGATCAATGTATGTAAAAAAACAAGGGTGATTTAAGAGGTTACTAAAGCCACCACTCAGGGAAATTAGATTCCTTGCAGATCTATTGTTTAATTTATAAACAAAAACCTAGAGATTGACTGAAGCAGCATTGATCCACTTTGCATTTGTATGACAAATGTAGTTCGAAGGCTAGTTGGCTTGACTTCAGGCTTTGTCTGTATGTTTATAAAAGAAACAAGAATAGATAGGTTAACAAGTAATCTAGTCGATCCCCAGTGGAGTCGCCATTTTGTTATAAGGGAATAGTGTCCACATGGATGCTGCTATTCCCACTAAGATGGGTCGCTATCTTAGAAACAAACAATCAAAGTCTACTATTGATTCCTTTTATGAAAATATATGAGAGGAGAACCTAGAGGGCCAACCTGAGTCTTGCGCTCAATTCCCTCTCTTTCTTGATAGAGTTTTGCTACCCGCTCTTTGTCTGCTCAGCTTCAAAAGGACCTGTAGAATCACAGCAACATACTACTATGTAAGAAACAAGAATCTAAATTAATAAATAATGCAAGATCAAATGTACATTAACCATATAAAAGCATATATAAACAAGTACACTAGAATATGGAAGGAAACAAGAATAACTTTATTCAGATAAAAAGTAGCAAGAGGATTACAACCATGAGCAGCTCTGACCCAACATCATCCTCCAGCTAAGAAGCCCTTCTTCATCTCAAGCAAAGAAAAATTACCCAACACTGTGAATGTACGACAAAATACCAACAACACTTCTCTATAAGTTACAAAATTCCAGCCCCTGGATCTCTGTGATGAGGGATCCATATATAGATGATTACAGAGAGGTGAGTCATTTTTTGGGATCTTGATTAATATCTTCTCTCTGATAGTTCCTGCTTCCACTTGGAGAATGAAGATCTCTTACTCATCCCTAGTCGAAAATGGAGTGGCAAGTGTCAGGAGGGGAAGCTTCTAGAAGATTCCATGATCTTCCACCTCGCATTTTGGTCCCTGCCATTTGTCCATTCCCGACCATCGTACCCTACAGAGGAGCAAAATAGTATGCATCGCACTCTTTGCATGGAGCTTTCAGTATGGTCTAGTTTTGACCATTTATTAGCAGTTTTTAGTGGAGAACTTCTGGGAGGTGATGTAATCAGTTGACCTTATTCCTTTAGGCAGTGAAGCAACCCTTTTAGGGACTTAAGAGCCCTCAGTTTATGGAAGTTTTTGATTGGGGTTGAAGTGCCCAAAAATGTCTATAACACCTAGGCTTACTCCTTTAGCATCAATGATTAACAGTTCCATACTGGTGGGAAAGCACAATAGCTCACTTCTCTCAATACCGCAGATCATTCAGTGGATGCCCCCTTGTGATTTATAGACGTGTTTAAATTCATCCATTCCATCCTTTTCTGGCACTTTAACATTACACCTACAGTAGATTATTCCAAATCTAGCTCGTACTTTATATCTGAATTGTCTGTCGCCCACTTCTTTTCACCGTAGCTTGGACATCCTATCATGAACAATGACAATAATGGTCACCTCCATGTTTATCCACACAGTAGTGCAGCCCCTTCTGTGCAACTGCGACCCTTGTGACATACCAATTTTATACGCACACTTGTTGTCATGCAACTCCCTCATAGACTTCTTTATCGTCCCATGCTCTCTTTCAATTGTTTGGAGTAGTGGGACTGTACTTCGGTTGGTTAGTCAGGCAATCAGCCCACCTATGTAGAGCTTTAGGTGACTGCCATTTACTCTACCTGGGAAGGGCCCTCCATTAAGCTTGAAGAGTTGGGCCGCGCCTCCATCATTGACTTCCTTGACTACATATGGTCCCAATCAATGCATCCGATGTTTTCCAGGGAATTTCTCGAACTTGCTGTCATACAACAATACTAAATCATTTTCTTTGAACATGCGTAGCTTGATGTGGTGATCATGCCAAGCCTTTTCACACTTCTTATGCACCTGTTCATGGAATCCCACCAGAAACCGTTCCTCCTCTAGTTCTTCCAGTTGTGCGAGTCTTTCTTCCAATGTTCCATGTTCTGCCATGCCTATCATCGCTACTATTCACAAACTGGGTACAATGTATTCCATTGGCATGATGGCTTCCATGCCATAGACTAACCAAAAAGGTGTCTGACTCGTCAACTTCGTGTATATGGTTCGGTACATCCATAGCACAGCAAGTATACCCAAATCCCAATCATTTCGCTGTGCATTAAATACTTTGGTCAAAGCAGTCTTCCAAATCTTGTTGAAAGCTTCAACGGTCCCATTTGCTTGTGGATGGTATGGTGTACTCTGTTTATGATATATTTGGATTTCCTCAGTAAGCGGGCTGATAGTCTCATTTAGGAAGTGTGTTCCGCAGTTTTTCATTAAAAGTTTTGGGCATCCAAACCATGTCAACACATTTTCGAACAAAATTTTCGCAGATGTAGCTGTCGTGCAGTCTTTAACGGTAATGCTTCCACCCATTGAGTTAAGTATTCTGTCGCGATGATGATATAACATGCACATGTCTTTCCTTGTGGTGTGATAGGCCCCACAAAGTTGATCACCCATTTTTTTAATGGTTGCAGCATCATCTGTGGCTTGAGTGGCATTTCGTCCCTCTACAATGGTTTCCCAGTACGTTGACATATGTCGTAGGCCCGACAGTACGTTTTTGAGTCTTGATGTAGAGTTGGCCACCATAGTCCAACGTGAAGAATCTTCTATGCTATGGCGCATCCCACACAATGTCCTCCTGTAACCCCCTCCATGGCCTTCGGCAAGGATCTGTCCTCGCTCAAATTTAGGTACGTACCTTCGTAATATTTCATCATTTCCCATTTTGTAGAGGTTCCCTACAATAATAGTAGAGTCTGCTATGCGTATCACCAGTTCTTTCTTCTATTGAACTGAATACCCCTACGGCGCAATCCCTATGGTTAAGAAGTGGATGAGATCCTCAAAGTGGCCATCTGCAACATGCACTGCATAAAGATGTGCATCAGGTAGTTCTTCTTCTAAGTTTGTGGGCTCTTCACCATTCTCAATTCGGGACAACTGATCTAGGGCTGCAGGTAGACATCTCAACTTTACGATGACTTCGAAATAATATTCTTGAAGCAATAACAACCATCTACAAATGCACCTCCCCAACATAGGCTTATTCACTAAATATTTTAGCATGAAATGATCAGTATACATCTTAAAGTGTCCCCTGAGTAGATAGTGGTGGTATTTCTAGAGTGCGTATATCATTGCCAACCCCTCACGCTTAGTAATGGAGTAGTTCTTTTCAGCTTTGGACAATCGTCAACTTGCTAATGTGATCGGGTGATCAATTCCTTCCACTCCTTCTTGCGTGAGTACAACACCCAGCGTGATACACGGCACATCAACATGGACATGAAATTTGATGTCCCGTTTTGGGAAAACCAAAATGGGCACAGATGCCATTTTTTCCTTGGGAATCTCTTGACTTTTCTTAGAATCGTCATTCCAACAATATGTAGTGTCTTTCTTCAAGAACTGTTCCATTGGTGCCATGATTTGTGCATAGCCCTTAATAAACTTATGATAGTAGCCAATGTATCCCAATGCTGTGTGGAGTTGTTTGACACTACTCGGCACTTGCAGATTGAGTATTATAGCAATATTCGCCAGGTCCACCACCAAAGCTTGTCTGCAGACCACATCGCCGAGCAAATTCCCGAAGGGGACAAGGAAAGTACACTTCTTTAGATTTAGCGCAATTTGGTGGCGTCGGCAAGTATCCAGCATCAACCATAATCTCACGATATGTTTCTTGACTAGCCCAAATATAGTCTAGCAGTCAAAATAAAGTTCTAGAAACTTATGGATGAATTCCCTAAACGTGGCCACTACTACACAAGAAGATATCGTTGGGGCATTCTTTAACCCAAAAGGCATAACCGTGTACTGAAAACATCCCCATTTAGTTGCAAAGGTGGTCTTGCTTCTATCTTGCAACGCGATCTTGATCTGATGGTACCCTAAGAACCCATCCTTAAACGATCACGTTTCCTGTCTACCAACATTCTCCAGAATTTCATTTGTAAATGGTGTCGGGAATGGGTCATGAACACAGGAGTCATTTAGTTTTCAAAGGTCCACGTAGATTCAAATTTCACCCTTCTGTTTCTTCTCCTGTACTATCATAGGACTCACCTAGTCAAACTCTTCCACAGGTTCAATAATTCCTGCTGCCAGCATTTTGTCCAATTCTTCGTGGACTTTTTCCTTATACTTCGGATTCAAGCGATAGGGACACTGCTCAACTAGCTTTGCATCTGGTTTTAGATTTATCTTCAACACCCCTAGGTCGCCAAGGATCCCTTTTAACTTGGTTATTTTGGTTGGGAATAAGTCTTGGTATTTGCGAAGTAACTCGACGACCTTATTCACCGTGGCATCATCCCAATATTCCCCAAGCGTTGCATACTTCAGCTCCTCCTCCCTACCAATGTTCACTTGTTTTGTCTTCAGTGGCGTGGTGATGTCAGGGCCCTCGATCGTGGGTCCGCAAACCTTGGGACTCCCCTTGGTTTCTGGAATATTGATGTTTTTGGGGTCATCCTCATCATCATCTACATGCACATTGTAAAATTCTAGGGCTTGGCTCAACTGATGCGACCACTCTGGCTGCAGTATTTCTTCTGGTTCCAGTGGTATTTTGAAAATGGCGGTTTTCACAACTTGCAATGCATTGTCAACAATATCCATCCATTGGTCTTCAAATAAGAACATTAATAAAAATCATTCACACAAGATATCCCATTCACCTATACCATGTCGAAGTTCTATCTCAGTATACTAGTTCCTGGGAATGACATCTAGGGTATGATAAAATAAGTGTACCCACTGCGGCTAGGGTTCTTCCCCATAGGCTTTGGTCCATTTTGTGAGGTGCATGTGTGGGTCATCACGTCCATCGTATTTCTTGGTTATTCGTAGTTCTCGCTTCCCAAACCTTATCTGCATCATCCACTTGTAGCCACACCAGTCTTCAAAGGTTCCTTCATGTTTTCCCCACCAATGCGTAGGCATTGCATGCAACGCCCATTTTAATGCATCAAACCTCTGGTGCTCTCATACTGCGCTCTCAAACTCAGTCAGGAGTTCATCCACTACTATCAACCCATCATACACTGGTATCTCTCGATTTTGAGTTGTTACACAACACGACGACCTAGTCATGATGTTGCAGTTTAATGTTGTTACTCCATTTTGCCGATTATGCCATCGTTCGTCTTCTTCATCTGAATCTAAAGTGCAGCCTCTACACGCTCCCATGATATTCTTCCTTCTATAATCAAATTTACGCAATCCTGATTTCACACAATTATCTTGTAGATATGATCCAAGTTATCATCATTTTCATCGTCACGTACGGGTTTAGTGTAGTGTGCTCCTTCAGCTGGGTCTAACGGAATGACTACATGTAAGGATTTTTTCTCAAATATCATCTTCTATTTCTTTAAATTAGTGACTCCCTATTCTATCCCTAATAATGCAAGGTAAGGGTTACTGTCATCCACAATTTCTATTACCTCAAAGTTTGTTTGTGTGCTCGCCACTTTTATATCCACTGTGACTCCTTGAAAGCTCCCCATGGGAAAGATGTTTTGTTAGTTCGCCATCCGTAATTGAATAGGAGACCACTATAATTTTTTCCTACCCATGCATTCCCATATCTGTTTAGGTAGCACATTAGCATCCGAGCCTAAGTCCAGAATGATTTGATCCATCTCATAGTCGCCAATCAGCACCGTTAATCGCATTTCCCATCCAGTGCGCAAAGCATGTTTTCCTAGTTTCTAGACCATGCGAGGTTCACCTAACCCTATGCACCTAGTTATCAGCTCTTGTAATCCTTTAACTACCTTATTATCACATAGCAACTTCATACATGTCTCTAGAAAGGTAGTTAGCATTGAGGCATCCATTTCTGGATTGGTTTGATCCTTACTACCTAAATTAAGGACCTCCTCGAAGCTCTTCTTAGCTTCCCTAAATGTCTTCTTCGGGCATTCCAAGTTGAATTTAGGGTGCTTTGTAGGGGTCTTGCGAAACCCTGGGTTTTCCTTGGTTAATTCCCCCTTATATTCCCCTGTGGCCATGCCACTTCTGAGCATCATGTTCACAAGGGGTCTTCCTTACATGGTTTAGACCTCATCATTTGGACGTTTTGTGTTAGCATAGGTTGCGCTGCCCTTTTCGCAGATATATACACTATCAGAGTCGGGCAATCTATCATTTCATTATCGAGCTGCTCATAGTAGGGGCACAATATTTTGGTCGGGTTGGTACAATCACTCACATAGTGCCCTGGTCCTCCACAGTTATAATAGATTAGCTGCCCGTGGCCCCTTCCTGGCCCCATTCCTCCTCGTCCTTATCCTCGTCCCTAGAACCCACTGCACGCTATCACTGCGGATGGATCCTAACCTCGCACCTCAATCTGCATCCTCTAGGCAGGTGTTCGATCCATAAAAAATTCATAACTATGGTAGGCTTCTTCATCGTGACCCACCAATCTACAAAAATTGCAAAATAGCTGCTGGGGGGTCTGGGTAAACTTTTGCAGTAGGTGATAGTTATCTGTGTTGTGCTTTCCTCCAACTTGATAGATCGCGCACCAAAGCGAGGGTGTCGCGCTTGGCCCAACTTGTGCCTCTAGTCACAACAACATTGGTCCCTCCCTTTCCAAATAGTTTGCAAATACCAGACAATGATCCTTATCGTGGCCCTAGATTCTACATTTTATGCACCACACTTCTTCTCACGCTTCTGGCCGAGGTGCCTTCTCCTATTTCAAAATTTGCATCTCCAAGCATAGGTTTTGTAATTACGCGTGGATCTACTGAACTCCCAACCTAGGATCCTATATTGGAGTCTCATGCAACCTCATTGCTACCTCTAATGCTTCAGCTTGGGTCGAAAAGAAAATTAAAGGGTAGAAAAGCAAATTATATTGCCCATTTATGATTTTCTAGATGAATTGAAGAATGTATATATCAAAATCCCTTTTCTAAAATTCATTAAAGAAATTCCAATTCTAGCCAAAACAATAAAGGAGTTGAGCATAAGGAAACCAGGATGAAAAACAAAGGAAACAAAAATAATTCACGTGGTAGGAAAAACAATAGACATAATGATGGAAAAATTTGCCATACAAAAATATGTGGATCTAGGAAGTCGAATTGTGCAAACACATATCAATGGAGTTGAAATTCCAAATACATTGATTGACTTAGGGGCAGCAATAAACATCATGAGCAAACAAACTATGGAGCGACTCAAGCTTCCTAATCTTCTTTACACACCTATCTTACTGCAACTAGTAGATAGATCAATAATCAAACCAGATGGAGTGTTAGAAGATATTTCAATATCCTTAGATTCTTGGGAATATCCTGTTGATTTCATGATTTTAACTCCCAAGATCAATCTAGGAGGACATCCACTCATATTAGGAAGACCTTGGTTGGCCACAACTAATGCTTTTATTAGCTTTAAATCTGGTGACATGTATATTTCTGATGGTAATTCAACAAAAAAATTTACTCGATATCCTCCAACAAAAGCAATCACATAAATAGATGACAAAGGATGGATTGATGATGAAGATGATATTTAGCCTCTCTTTACTCTTTCAGATATTAGTAAATATAGTCAAATTTTAAATACATTGGAAAATTTTGAATCATCTTCAGAATATGACCATGATAAATTTCAAGAAAAATCTAATGTTGAATATTTGTCATCTACGCAGATGTCTCTCTATTCTATGGAAGAATTTAGTAGCTCTACAATTGAAATTTTTCCAGGTAGGACATTGAACATAAACAAAAACTTAGAGAAACTACAACAAGAAGAGCTAACAAAAACATTACAAAAACATTCTGCTGCATTTGCATGGGAATACACCAACATGAAAGGCATTGATCCTAAGACTTGTATCCATCAATTCTATATTGAGGAAAATTGTAGACCTATCAGACAACCTCAGGGAAGGATGAATCCAAATCTTAGAGAGATTGTTAAAGAAGAGCTCCAAAAATTACTGAATTTAAACTTCATTTACCCATTTTAAATAGCCAATGGGTTTCTATTTCGGTAATTGTGCCTAAAAATAATGGTAAATGAAGGGTGTGCATTGATTACCAAGAATTGAATAAACCAACCCTTAAAGATCATTTTCCTTTGCCTTTTATAGATCAAGTGTTAGATACATTAGCAAGTAAGAAGTATTTCTCATTCTTGGATGGTTTTAGTCGTTATAATCAAACTCAAGTAGCACATGAAGATCAGGATAAAACCACATTTACTTGTCCATGGGGAACTTATGCCTACCTAGTACTTACTTTTGGGTTATGTAATGCACCTGCAATATTCCAAAGAGCAGTACTAAGAATCTTTTCTGATCTAATACATGATTGTATAGAGGTATATATGGATGATCTTACAGTCTATGGGAATACATTTGAAGAAGCTTTGGAAAATTTGGAAAAAGTTCTTAAAAGATGTAAAGAAACAAACATTTCACTAAGCCATGAAAAATGTTTTATGATGTTCACAGAAGATATTGTTTTAGGACATCACATTTTAGGAGATGGGATTAAATTTGACAAATGTAAAGTTGAATTCATCTCTCAATTATCAATTCCAAATTGCCAAAAGGATGTTAGAAGTTTTCTAGGATTTACAGGATACTATAGAAGGTTTATCGAAAATTTCACTAAACTAACATCCCCATTCTTCAAATTTCTCACCAAAGATTGTGAATTCAATTGGAATTATGTTTGCCAGTTAGCATTTGAAACCTTAAAAACAAAAATTTCTTAAGCACCCATTTTAAGAGGTCAAAATTGGAAACTCCATTTCCATATTCCAACATATGCTTCAGATACAACTGTAGGAGCTGTATTGGGACAAAACGATTTGATTCCTTATGCCATTTACTATGCAAGTAAGAATTTAACTCCCACTAAGTTAAATTATATTGTGACTGAAAAGGAATTTTTATTTTTTGTTAATGCAATTAACAAGTTTAGACATTATATAACATGCTATGAAACCTTTGTTCATACAGATCACTCTGCAATTAGATATTTAATGAATAAAACTATCACTAATGGAAGAGTTACAAGATGGATTTTACTTTTGCAAGAATTCAATATTATTGTGCTTGATATACCTTGAAAACAAAACACAGTTGTTGATTTCTTGTCCAGGATTCAGAATATCAAAGAAGATTCTCCATTTGAAGATAAGTTTCCTAATGAATATCTTTTTGCAGTAACTATTAAAAATCCTTGGTTTGTTGACATCGCTTACTATTTAGTCACAGGGAAGTTACCTTCACATTTTTTTTCTAGAGAGGAAAGGAAAATTATTTAGGAAAGTGCAAGATATTCATGGATCACTGACGAATTGTATAAAACAAGCCCAGAACTTATGATCAGAAATGAAGTCAGAGAAGACGAAATGCCCGAGATTCTTAAGGCATGCCATGATGAGTCATGTGGTGTACACTTTGCTGACAAGAGGAAAACCTATAAAATCCTTTCTTTAGGATATTATTGGCCATCCATCTTCAAATATGCTAAAGAACATGCCAAGAGATGTGATAGCTGCCAAAGGGTAGGAAAATCGGCTCCTCCAAATGAAATGCCATTAAAAATTTAGGTACTCATTCAACATTTTGAAAAATGGGCCTTAGATTTTGTTGGACCAATTAATCCTCCATCTAAAAAGAAGAAGTATATATTGGTATGCACTACTTATGTCACTAAATGGGTGGAAGCCAAAGCATTACCTTTTGCTAATGAAAAATCTGTAGTGAATTTTCTTTTTTGAGGACATCTTTACTCATTTTGTTGTTCCGAGAGAAATTGTGACAGATCAAGGACCTCAATTTACATCTAACATGGTGGAAGGGCTTGTGGAAGAATACAAGATAAAACATAGGAAATCTACTCCTTATCATCCTCAAGAAAATGCTCAAGTGGAATCTACAAATAAAGTGATTGAAGGAATCATCACCAAGGCTATGCATCTACATAGAAGAGATTTGGTTGAAAGGCTTCTTGAAGCCTTATGGGCCTATAGAACTACGTGGAGGAACACAATAGGACATACAACCTATGAACTTGTTTATGGGAAACAAGTCCTATTCCCTATAGAGTTCCAAATCACAACTTTTAAGATGGCAGTCCAAGTGGGACTAGATTTATCAGAGGCACAAAAGCATAGGGTGGAGCAATTAAATGAAGTTAATGAAATCGGTTAAGAGGTAATCC
Organism: Pinus taeda; assembly: GCA_000404065.3. Taxonomy (NCBI): domain Eukaryota; kingdom Viridiplantae; phylum Streptophyta; class Pinopsida; order Pinales; family Pinaceae; genus Pinus; species Pinus taeda. The sequence goes on from APFE031539816.1 coordinate 15,767, forward strand.
AAAGGACTAGTATAGTCCAACAACACAGGGCTAAATGAAATGAAACATATATCAAAGACAAGAGGTTTTAAGTGGGAGATTAGCCATTGTTATTTGATACAAAGCTCAAGGATTTTCAAGGGAAGTTTCAAACTCATTGGCTTGGGGCATATGAGATTGAAAAAGTCTTTAGTAATGAAGAAGTGAAGATAAGAACAATAGATGAAATTAAAACTCCTCTTCTTGTGAAAGGTCATAGATTAAAGATATACCAGAAACCAATTTCAAAAGAGGAGTTCATTAAGATTTTCCAAGACAATTCTAAAATGAAGCTAGTGAAGAAAATAAAAAAAAAAAAAGATAAAAAAATAAATTGTATAAGGTTGAAAGTCAATCATTGATTGGCATACTTATAGAGAAAACACAGGGTGAAAATCAAAGGTTTCTGACACCCTATATTTTCCATTTTCTTTCTACAATAAGTAGTGACAAAAAGATACAATCACTCTATAGTTTAGATTCTGCAAATTCATGATCTCATCTAAGCTCACTCTATTTTATTTTTTCAGTTTCACTTCATCTCATTGTCATATTCCATCAATAAATTTTTCATTTTTTCCTTTTATAGCTTTCATTCCATTTTCATTTCATTTATCATCTTGCCTTATATCTCATTTCATTTCACTTACATAGCCACTTCCATTTCATTCATGATCCATAAGCCGTATTTCACTTTCTTTTTCATGTTCTACAGCTGATTCCGTTCTGCAGCTAATCTGATTCTGCAACTACAATTTAGTTATCAGTTCAGGCATAAGTGCACAACTCATAATAAAACCATGTATGCAGGGAATTGAAAAAAAAAAATCAATTTTTGAAGACTAACCATGCTCAAGGTACCTATGGATCAACATAAAAAAATATCAAGCAAAATGTAAGGGTTCCAAAGGTAAATACAAAGATTTATTTCAAAAAGCAATTTGAAATCATAAGTTTGTATAGTATGTATAATCGCATGTCTCATTAATCAACCATCATTTGATTTGAACGACACTACATATCCACCATATCTTCCATCTTTAATGACAAACAATCTTAATGATTTTTTCATAAAAAATGTCCGCTTCAAACTCCATAGCTTGTACTTAAATGGTCCTCCACAACTCCACCTATTAACGGTTAAGATGACGATGTGACCTATCTATCTACAACTTTATAATCCCTTATTGTGTCTTTATTATAGACAAACCCTTAATTTTATCTTTCCTATAACACACAGTCATTTCATATACACAGTCTTTCCATTTTTTATACACAGAGTATTTCCATTTTCATATATAAACAGTCCTTCCATTTGCATACACAAAGTCATTCCATTTCTTAATAGCATTTGTTTTATAGAGAGTAATTTTGAAGGTTAACCGGAAATAGGGGATATGGGGCTTATTGTTAGGATAGAGCTCGTAGGGGTAAAGTATATGGAGGGGTATCCACAGCTTAAAGGGATGCTATAGAAGGCTGGATGGTTAAATTTTATTGAGAAATTTGATGGCTAGCACAAGGAAATTACCAAGTCTTTTGCAAGGTCATTTGATGGCACAAAAGTGGAGATAGGAGATATTAAATTTGTAGTCACATAATCCTTCATAGCAGAAGCAACATAGCTGTTGAGACAAGGAGAAAGATGGTTCCAAAACAAGGAATTTCATGGTGACTCTTGGAAGGTGATCCTCAAAAACCCAAGTATGGATGTTACAGTGTTTAGTAAGGGAATTCCTATTTCAACACTCAAGAACAAATGGGGTAATATGATGTTGATATTGCATAAATTAATTACATGTGAAGGAAGATTTGGGTCTATGTATGTTTACCATATACACTTATTAATGAATTTATTAGAAAATGGAACCATCAACCTTCCCTTCTTCCTTCTAAATAGTCTAAGAAGAATGGTTACAAATTTCCAAATGAAAATTGAATCCATAGAAACAACTATGTATCGTCATGGATTAGTAAGGATACTAGCTGAATTCCAGTTGAAAAGTATAGGGGATACCTAGGAAGATTTCTTGGTAAGAAATTTTTTCTAGGATGCTCTAGAGTCACCTAAGGAGAGTAATGTTAAGAAAAGTAGGAGGAGAAAGATCAGCATTAACATTCAAAACAAATTTGGAACCTCCTCTCAAGAGAATGATGCAAAGACAACTTCTAAAATAGAGGTTAGAAAGCAAACTAAATAGAAAGGAAAATGAAAGAGATAGCTGAACAAATCAATGAAGACATTCTTCAACCTTCATCACCAAAAGAAGGTAAATAATTACTCTCTGAAAGACTGACCAAGATTAGGGAGAAAATTAAGAAAAATAAAGAGATAGGGAAGAGGAAGAAGGATGCAAGAGAAGAAACCATAAGCTTCCAAAACCTGATAACGAGCTCTAGACTCCAAGGTAAAGTGAGGAAGGTAACATCAAAAGGAGCTTAGTTCATAAACTTAGAGGAAGAAACCCCAGTTCAATCTCCTGATAGTATTCTACCTGAACATAGTCCACAAAACTCTCCTCCACAGAATTTTGAAGGTAGCCCAAGTAGAGCTTATCCTGGCATAGACCCAGTACAACAGCAAATTTATGATTACATATAATATCTGGAAAAGAAAAATGCCTCAATGGATCTAGTATCCTCAGCCAATCCAGAACAACCTGTCAATCCATAAGAACCTCTAACTGACTCCCTCAAACAAGAAATCTATGATTTGGAGATATTGAACACGCATATTAAGAAAGAAAATGAAACCCTGAAGGAACGAAGTAAACTAGATAAAGCCATTCATGACAATACAATACTGCATCTAGGGCTATGGTACAAGAAGAATAGGAAGTTGAAGAAGAAAAATAGGAATAACCCTTATCAAACTCAACGACAGACTTCTTATGAAGAAGCCAAAGACAACAGTCAATGCAAGGAGAAGTAAGAAAAGGAAGTTGGATGTGATGGCAGAAGTATGAGAATAGATGCAATAGGAGAAAGAAGTTCAAATTTTTGAAAATTACATGAGGACTTGCAATGATTTTCTAGTGGGGGTATGTTGAGCCTCAAAATTACTCTTTCCCTATCAACTCTTTTCATTCCTTTTTTTTTTTTTTTTCCATAAGAAAGATGCATTTTCATCACCAATAATTGGTATATACTATCTTGAGGAGGACATTTAGTGATTTACATGCTATTCTTTTATGCTTTTCTATTTGAATAAATTGTTGTATATCAGCTATGGAACACAGCCTATTCTGCAACTAACCGGCCACATGGGCAGCTCTGAAATCATCGTGACATGGACCTTGTCCTATTCATTTAGCCCGGGTTGACAAAGAAGATGGCATAAGACTACGGTCAATGGATAAGTCAAATGAAAAGAGACCGAGTGTGACAGGACTCGATTTCATGGTTAATTAATACATTTCATAGTGATGAGAAGTGTTATCCAGAGAAACTACTTGTACCTATGGACTCCAACATCCACCTATACAAATTAATCCAACAGTTGTCATATCTTGGATTTATTTCTCTAGCAGCCAAGGAAGAAATTCTGCATATCTGTCTTCTATGTGTTGGCTGTAGCATGCTTTTTTCCACAAAAAGTTATATGATTTCTCTTATAAATACTTGTGTAAAGGACTGAAGAAGTTAACGGTAATAGTAATAGCTTTTATGTGAAATCGAAGTTCCAGACTCTGTAATTTTTGGATGTTTTATGTCCCTGTTTTAATATGAGAAGGCCTCATGTTTTTATGAAGATCTGAAGGAGTTTTCTTGGAATTGATTGAGCCAGTGTAGCCTAATCAGTTGCATAGGGCCCCTACACTGAAGAGATTTTATCTTATTTATTTGTCTTCTTCTTGTTAACTGCAAGTTCATCATTTTCTTTCTGAAATAGTGTTTATAATAATTTTTCTTATGTTTATAATTTAGGGCAATTTCCATTAGCTTGATTTCTTTTCAGTTCTTATGAGTAGTTTAGAAGATAGAACTCAATAGTGTAATCTTGTTTCTTCAATAAAAAACTAACCTTGTTTCAGGATGGGAGTAAGATTGAAGAAAAATGATAAGGATACATTGTTGAATAGTCTACTCCATTTATGGTTTTGCTAGTTTAAATTCTCAGTTAAACTAATCACTGTCATTTACTATCTTTGCCATTTCATTTTTAGTTCAAAATACTAACTCATGGTGTTAATGAATGTTTATGGAAAACCGTTCAAGTTGATAATTCATCCTTAACTAAGTGGTTGAACATTTCATCTATGCAATGAGTTATTTTTGCATCTCTATATTTTCTTTCTCTTAGATTAATGAAATATAGAATTACTCAAATGTAATCCCAAGGAGACTTTCTCCCAAAATTCAGAGGCAGAGTAACCAAGTATTTCATTTACTTTTATTTCTATAATTAGTTAGAAATCAATTTCAATTATCACTTTCAGTTATAATTCATGATTTGGAAATAATGGTAAAATGAGAACAGAAACTTTGTTTTCATTTCCTTCTTAGCTTTGTTTCCATATCTTTCTTAGCTCTGGTTTCATTTCTTTCTTAGCTCTGTTTTCATTTTTAGATTTTAAGCAGTCTTTAAGAAAGTTATGTTTAGTTTTGATAATTTACATTGTAAATCACTAGGAATTAAAGGACCAAAACCCCCAAAACAACATAAAACATACAAACAATGAAGTAAGACTGGTTAGCTAGCACAAACAGTGCACTACACTTCATCAGTTTATGATACCTGGATTGATAATTTATGTAGAGCAATTTAGGACACTAAATTGACCAAACACCTCCATCTTGAGGCTTCCCAATTCTTTGAGTGGCATGGTTAGGGTCTTTTCATCAACAAAATTTTTAAGGAACATGCATTTGAATCCACCCCAGTTTTGTATAGAGTTGGGTGGAAGGCTCTGATACCATGTAGTTGCACGACCGTCCATGGTACATGGGAACAATCTACATGCTATGTCAGCATACCATACCTCAAGGGTCTACATATGTATGTAGAAGTTGTCCAAGTGATATTCTACCTTCACCATTTTGTCACGGCTGAACTTGATGTTCATTCTCTCTACCCTCTTTGGCATCTTGTGCAGAACAATTGAGAGAGCTAATAGTCCCTGAGTCAACCATTCCAAATTTGTGTCAGCCATCTCTGATTCTTCTTATTCCTCCTCCTCTCTTTCAGAATTAGATGGTTCTGGCTCTAAGTTCGTTGGTTTGTCTCTGCCTCCACCTCCTTCGCTGCCTTTCCCTTTGCCCCCTACACCAGAGTTTGATCCCAAGATCACAAAAGTGTCTTGTTTTCCTTGCCGAAAGGCTGGAGGTTCCTCTTCATCTTCAATAGCTTATGCTAGACCTTCAAGTGTGGTAAGCACAACCTCTTCCACTGATGATACAAAAACTCCAGTAGGAGTGGCTTTTGGATTTCTTGATGCATATGGAAGATGTTGTGTGCCTCGAATTAGTCTAACTGCGTTTGCAAACTTGCGAGTGATCGGATAGATCGAGTGAAGGTGTTGATATGGAATCTCATGTTCAATCTTGGGTAGAGAGGAGTAATCAACCACAGAGTCATGCATAGGTGAGAGGGAGTGTGAGTTACTGCCTAAACCAAATGGTTGATGAATGAGTGTGAGAGGATGTTTAGCCATATACAACTGGCTATCCTCCCTCTAGCGCTAGAAATGTTGACGGTGATGGACCTGCCAACATCCAATGAATCACCCTGGTATGAAGTCCCAACTATAATTCACATTGTTTGGTGTGGAGTCCCATCCTGTGTGGTGGCTCGATTTCCATTGTCTTAAGGATTTTCCTCAACTCTTGCTTATCAGCATAGGAGAGTGGTTTTCTTTGTCTTCAAGAAGTGATGTTCACATGCTTGGTGAATGCTAGTGTACATGTGTCAATGGTTCTTTTAGTGTAGAGGAAGAGGGTGGGAGTGAGTCCCAAGTTAGTGGGTATGAAGTCCCAATGCAGCTAGGAACACACAACACGATAGGACATGCATAGCTTCCGAAGGAGCAGTCCACAAGGATTCGGTAGTTATAACACACAAGGTAAGATAACACATACAACACTCAACGGATGAGTCCGCATGAGTGTAGTGGTTTTTATAACAAGTTTTATGTGAAAGGTTTATCTATTGTCTCGGAGGTAGCCACCATGGGTGAGACAACGTTAACAGCATATACAACACATTTTCATTAACAAATTATGAATTACAACAAGTGAAATAAGTTCAAGTGTTCAACACAGGTTAGAGCAACATGCATTACAAGTGTTCAATATTAGTCTTACAACAACTACAATACATGTGAGAAAATGTGCTAGCCTATTAGGAGGCTTCTAAATTAAGCAAAAGTTCCAAGACACATTGTTACACTATACATCGCTAACTGCAAGTGCGGGGCATTGGAGCCACTACTTACTCCTCAAAGAAAAGATTACAGACTCTTTCGGCTATGTGGGAGGAGCTAAGATGAAAAGTCCTTTTGTGTGTACAAATGAGGGGGTATATCTAGCCAAGGGTGAAAATGACCCTTGTGGTCATTTGACTACCCTCATGACTATTTGACTTTACATGACTCTTTGTACAACATGTGGATCTCTTGGACTTTCACGTTACATTACATTGATTCAACAACATGGCCCATAGTGGAGATGTGGACAACATGACTCATGACATGAATCGATAGGATAGTGTTGGTACATTCATGCTGCTATTGGAGTGCATGTCAAGCTGCAGTGTTGTTGGGTGATGGATGTCTTCATGGTGTGTCACAACTTCACCTCCGAATCGAAAACTGCTCGAAGTCTTTGATGGTCGATGGTTCTCTTGATGTTTCTTTGGCATGTTGTTCCTTGCTTGTATCTTGGAAGGCTTGACAGGATCATTTGTTCATGAAAGATACATGTTCATCTGTTCATCCTTTTGTGAGCACATTTTGCATTTTTGCTCGTCTGTTCATTCGCAGACACATCTTGGCATGATCATTCGTTCGTGAGAACATCTCTTTGCATGCATCATTCATTTGTTTATTGGTGAATCTATCCTTCTGCATGTGCTACCTTCATTCATCTCATTCATCTTCGTAGCATGTTTAATAGTGTACTTGTACCTACATTCAATCATGATGAGGTAACATCAAATCCAAAACATTCCTAGTCTACAATGCCACATGATCATTTGGGATGCAGGTGACTAGGGGGGGTAGCAAGGTTGTGAGGTGGGATGATGGCTCTGCGCATTGGTGATAAAAACTGTGTAAGAGTGACTAGGTGATGAAGATAGGCAATCCAAGTTGACAATCACTGGACGTGGGGTTTGGCTCGACTGGAAGAAAAAATGCGCAAATTTTGGGAGGGATAGTCCGAGTTGCAAGGAGGAAAGGCAGGCAAAATCTGTGCATTTTTTGGAATGAGAGGGCAGCAGGGGCTTGACAACAAAATTTGCACAATTTTTTGGAGGAACAGGTTGGGCTTGCATGGAGGATCAATAGGAAGAAATTTTGTAGTCTTTTGGAGGAACTAGTCGGGTGCCTAGCAACTAAAACTGCACAATTCCTAGAGGGAACTGGTAGCTGGCTACCAGGTCTTTGTGAAGAAAAAATATGCAATTCCTAAGGGGAATAGGTAGCCATCTACTTGGAGCTTGGCAGTAGAAACCACGCAATTCCTGGAAGGAAATCATAGTCTGTTGTTAGGAGCTACTGATGAGGGAAATCGCACTAAGGCTAGGATGTCGTCCTGATGATAATCTCTACAAAATTTATGAGCTGAGTAGATTGTTGGGTAGTAGAAGCTTTGCTCATGAAAACTATGTAATTTTCTAGATGAGAAGTTAGTCGACTTTTGGGAGGTTTGACTAGGAAAACTATGCAATTTTCAGAGGGAGACAAGGATGGGCACTTGGTGACTATCCAACTTGTTTGTGCAATTTCCTTAGTCAGCGGAGTGGACAACGTTAGCCGCCTATACAAAATTTTTGAGGGGATTCAGTGTTATGGGAGTAAGTACCCTAGGGCTTTGGGTTGGAACCCCAACAGAGCAGGAATAAACTACAGTAAGAAACACTCATACAACTCAGGCAACATTCTTATATAAACAAACTATGCGATAGCGACCATACCTAGATGTCCTTCATTTAGGTAGTTCCAGCAGGGTTCAAACCCTCTGCAACTCTTGATGATCTTCGAATCTATAAATAAACTAATTCATACATAGCAACATATAGATAAATCATTTTAATGAAATAAAATTTATATCATATAAGAAAATGATTAGTTATATATCAAAATAACATTCATACATGATTACAACAGTATGTGATGCATAAACAAAGTCAATCTCAGGAACAAGACAATGCTTCTTTTTATTGTAGAAAGATATAAATAACACAGATAGAATTCACTTGAGTCTTCTTCTTCCAGCTCCAAGCAGAACCATCCTCCAGATCCATCCAGTCCCAGTCTTCAGTAGCCTCCTTCCATAACCAATACCATGATATCTAAAGCAAGAGGGAGAATATCAACAGTCAAAGAAAGAAGGGTTTCCTGAAACTTGGGGAAGTGCATGAAGCACAGGGATACTTCAGACTCAGCCAAGGATAATCTTAGTATAATAATTCTATCTCTTCTCCTCCTTAAGGCCTTCCCCTAGAAGTCTATTTATATTTATCCAAATTAGTTTTTTAGTTTGAAAATAGTTGGGCCACGAGCACTAGGAGGCAAACAACAGGAAAAACCTATGAACTCCGCCCATAATTAAGGAAATTTAATTTTTTTAAGTGTTTTAACACATATACGCGGCTTGGAAATTGACTAACCCACGTGTACATGCTTTTATCTCAGGGAAAAGTAGTGTACAGGGAATAAAACACTATTTTTAAAATATTTGGACAAAGTCTGGAAGGAGGGGTTGCCCTAGGCCATAAACCACATCACAAGTACCAAGGGTGGTAAATAGATATATAATAGATGCCCCCTAATATATGAGGTCAGAAGGGGTACATGATGGTCAAAATGTATTAAGTATATGGAAAGGAATCCTATCGAGACTGAGAAGGACTTCACTAGAATTTAGCCTGCCAAGCCATGAAGGAGAGATCTGAAAGAAACTGTGGTCTGAGGTGGGCATACCCATGCTCAGAGAAAGTAAAGCATGTCTACATATCAATTACAAGAGGATCCACTATATATACAAGTATATAAAGAACTAAAAGAACATAATGGATTATCTAATCATGATCGCAAAAGTACATGTCTAAATATCACATATAAGAACATGATCAATGAAGTTGATCACTAATATCAAAAATTGATCCCAATAGTAGCAAATGAACATGATGGAATAAAATTATACTACATCACAATTCGGATGCTAGCATATAAGATGTTGTTGTGAAGGATTGAAACATATAAGGTGGATGGTGTCGACTAGTAGTAACAGGAGCAACTGACAAGTGAATCAAAACATGCTGATGCGACCCGAGGTTTTCACTAACTGCCGTGGTACGTTTCTACACAATGGGAATAAATGATCTGAGGTCAACCACGTGGGAAATCATTTGATTACTGGTCATTGATGTATACCTTTAACAAACACGAGTCTACTCACTGATAATGATAATGAGAGTCAATGTACCCAGTACAATCTGACAAGTGCGAATGAATGAGCTGGAGTCGAACACCTGGAAGAATCTATCAATTAGGGGACAATGATGGTTTCCCACTATCAATAGTGAAGGAATCTGCCAGTGATGACTGCAAACTCCAAGGTATTTCCAAATGGACTCTAGATCTTTGTTCGAGAGCAATGAGTTGTAGTTGAGATGAAAAGATCCATTAGAAGGAAGACATTAAGGCATCCTTCATCAATCTAGTGTGAGTGTAACCCGTAGGCCAATAATGTGGAAGGAATTAGTCAAAAAAGATGTAGTAACCCAACCGAAGCACATTTCTGGCATACACAAGATGTAGCTAGCACATAATAGAAACCCTTTGAACCAAAAAATAATGAAAGTTGAAACAGAGGCGAGGAATCCACCAATAGGGTCAAATGGAAACCAAGGCACTGCATGAATCCCAATGTGTGATAATGAAAGATGATGTCGAACACAAGGGAAACCACTTAGTAAAGCACCCATGATACTGATCAATGTTGAGTACAAGGTGACCTATCAATAATGAAAATAGGGCCAGGGTGTGGATATAGGCCTGCCCTTAGAGAAATATTTCATCGTTGATAAGGACAAGACCCGCCAGCAAGAATTCAATGGAAACCTTCTCAAACCAGCATGAGCAGAGCACCAGTATAACTAATGTAATGACAAATAGGACACTGACAACCATGGATGGCCAAATGAAAAATAGGTCAAGAGACACTGCAGAGAGGCCAACTCAAGCTTACTTCCCTTGAAGCATGAGTCAATGATGACTATATTGTAGCATATGATAACTCGGTATAAGTTTGTCATGTAGGAGGCCCAAGTGAACTCTCCATATGATTGGAAGAGGTAACATCAGAGGAGAACTAACTCAATAACAAGGTTAAGGCATACCTAAGTCAAACTAAATCCCACCCAAAATGGAGGAGAGACTTTCTTTTGAGTTGTTTGTTTAAGGGTGACACAACTGACTCTAGCTACCAACAATCTATGGAAATGTTGTCCTATTCCCGCTCTTTTTTTGAATATATAATTTTTTTGTCTTTTTCTTTAAGTTGGAAAAATAATAAAAGGATGTTATAATACAGTGGAAAGAATGAGTGTTAGAGAAACAGATGATCTAGCTCCTAGGATGGGAACAATCCTGTGCTCAATGCAGGGAGCGAAACTGGTAAAGGACACTCAAAGGAATGTTCCTTCCATGGGTCAAAGGATGTGTCAAGTTGTAGAAGCTAAGTGATTGCATGGTTGATTTTGCAGAAGACATGGTCAAATAAGTGCCTTAAACACAAGTCCAAGTGAAGCTAGCTCAAGGCCAAAAGGTGTAAATAGTCAAAATGTAGTGCAACAGTACAACTCAACGTAAAGGAGCCTCTAGGATATAAGTCCATAAATAAGCATAGAAGCAAGGAGAATGCATCTTCATTGCACAAGTCATGGCAGGACTAAAGAGGACTCCCGAGCCTAGTTAGTATAACAACATGGGCAACCAATGTCAGTGAGGTTCTAACTATGATGCCCATGTAAAGGATGGCTCTACCATTGCATCATGATTTAAAAGTCCGTGAGTGAACATGGTTTGCTAACCAAGACATGATGGGGCTGACCCTATAGCTAATGTATTGCTGAACGGAGGCTAGTATGCAATATGCAATGGAAAAAATGGTTTCCCTAACCTATATTCCAGTAAGTGAATGATACCTACCATAAAAGGCCAATGGTCATGGGACTGAAATAAGATCTCGAAGAAGTGACCAAAATACCCCGAAAAAATAACCCATTCTCGACAATCCAAGCCCACAAGTCAAAAAAAGCATGAGACGAAAAATCAAGTTTTGAGAATTTTTTTTTTAAATTTCAAAGCTATATATTGACTTTTGGACTCACAAATTTTTATTGTTGTTTGGAAAAGGGTTGTGGACCAAAAAGGAGAAAACTTTCCTTTGAAGAATTGGACTGTTCAAATCACGTCAAAGTTATCAGGTAACCCTCAAATCATGCCTGCAATGTTTTGTGATAGTTTTTAGAAGTTTTCATTAATATTTGTAGTGGGAATTCATGTCAAAAAATCCAACTCTGCATACACGCAAGTTGGCTGTGACCAACCCTCGTATACGATGACCCTGCACACGACTGTGTGTAAAGAGAACCCACGTGTATGTGAGTTGAAATTCAAACACAAAATGTAACGGTTGAAACTCATTTTTTTCAGGATGACCATCACATCGAGAGAGAGAGAGAGAGAGAGCATACCACAATTGACAATGAGGTAATGAATGACCAAAATGCACTAGATGAATTGAGAGGGTGCAACTTATTGAAATTCTTCAAAATGTTGAACATGAAAGCTGACACACGCCTGCTCAAATTGTTGATCCACTACTAGAGTGTAGAGGATGATGACTTCATGATATATCAGATTTCTTTACACATTGAGGTGGACAACATCTACTTTATTATAGGTCTCTCCCAAAGAGGGGAGGTTATGCATTCAATCGAAAATACAAGGAGTAGTCTTTCAGAAGAATACTATGTACATATATACTATCCTTGGCACCTAGAAAAGATTGGAAGTCAAATTCCAATCAAACATGTGGATAGTTTATCCTGAGGATTCTGTTATTTACCATTACGAGGGTAAATGGATCAGCTTCACTACATCAAGCTTCATGGGTGTCCATGAGCCTGGCAATGGAATTCCTAACCATAATTTTTGACTGGTGCATGCCTCTTCTAACCAACATGAAGAGCTAGTTGAACTCCATTCAGAAGGGTTAGACAAAGAACTAGCACCATTGGTGAATCCGAAATATATCAAGTCATCCATCAACATTTGATAAAGTAGATAAAAAAAATGTCGATATCACAAACCGCCTGACAAAATATGTACAAAAATATAATATATACAAAGAAGAAATTGCTCAGTTGTAAACTAAGCAAAATACTTTTTAAGGTAGAGCCCATTTCGGGGCTCTGCCAACTTGTTCCCTTCAAAATTGACTAATTCAGAAGCCCCTTTTCCTAAAACTCATTTTACTATAAAGGGACCATACCACATAGACTTGAATTTTCCTACCCCTAAGGCATCTTTATGTTGGTCATAGACCAAGACAAGGTCACCTTCAGAAAAGACCCGAGGAAGGAAAACTTTATCATACTGTGTTTTAACCCTTTTCTTATGGGCCTTGTTTATTATGGCGACATCTTGACGCTGCTCATCGAGATGTTCCAAATGAATGAGGCATTCTTTGAGACTAGATGTCTCTGGAAGAAGCTCTACATCTAGCTTAATGGATGAAATTTCACATTCAATAGGAAAAATAGATTCCAGCCCATAAAGTAATTGAAAAACTGTAAAACTGGTGGTAGTCTTCACCGAGGATCGGTATGCCCAGAGAGCCGGATGCAACATGATGTGCCAATTGGAGCGATTTTTGTCAATTGTACTTTTCTGGATAGTCTTGAGGGACTTATTCATTACTTCGACTTGTCCATTGTCTTGAGGATAATATGGAGATGAAAGCTCCTACCGGAAGCCCAACTTAAGAGCTAAGTTGGTCATTAGTTAGTTCTGGAAGTGACTGCCATGGTCAGTGAAAATCTCTCTCAAGATACCAAAACATGAAATAATCTGATTGAAGAGAAACAATGTTGTTGTTTCACTATCGTTTTTGTAAGTAGGCATGGCCTTAGCCCACTTCATAAAGTAGTCTACAGCCACTATGATATACTTGTGATTCACCTCCCAAGGAAGATTACAAGAAGTAAAGTCAATGCCCCACTTCGTAAACAGACTGATAGTGATAACATGAAAAAGAGGAGCTAGATGAGCATACATCTTCTGAGTATAGACCTGACAAGTGTGGCAACATTTGACTGCTTCAATACAATCTTTGAAAATTTAAGGCCAAAAGTAGTTGACATGCAAAATGTTCTGGGTTTTTGCAAGCCCTGATAGATGACTACCAAAAGCTCCATTGTGGCAATCATTGAGTATAGACTCTACTTCCTCCAAAGTTAAGCAACACCTAAGGATTGAATCAACCCCTTTGCGATATAATGTATCAACAATGATAACATAGTTTTTTGCAAGGTGATGTAACTTTTGTCACTCATCCTTGGACTAAGAAGGTGGGAACTTCGAAGTCTGGAGATATATGATGATATCTCCATACCAGGGATCTTCTGAATAAATGAGGAATAAATGTTTGTCGGGGAAATTTTCCTCATAAACAATGTCTTCTTTACAAGGAAACTCAGAAATTAGTTCTGCAAAAACCAATGACTTCTTAGACATGGCTGACAAGAACTTGAGATAAAATTCTTGCAAAATAACAATCCATCAATTGTATTTTCCCCGAATCACTTGCCTAATGAGGACAAACTAAAAATGATTGTCAGCTGCTAAGACTAATGTTTTTCATAGCATAATATAATGACGAAGCCGTTGGACAGCATGGACAGCTGCCAAGGCCAATTTCTTAATAGGATAATAGCATAGCTCAGGACCTACTCAAGTAGTAAATCACATGCTCCGTGAGAGCATCATCCTCTTGAACTAGAACCATACCTATGGTTGATTCTGCCGCTGCAAGATACAAAAGAAAATCTCTGCCATAATCTGATGGACTGAACAATGGGGCAAAGATTAATACCTGCTTCAAGGCATCAAAAGATCATTGTGAAAAATTTTCCCATAAAAATGGAACTCCTTTCTTAAGAAAACACATAAATCCTTTGGTGATCTCAGCATAATTTGTTATAAATATTCTCAAGAAATTTTCCTTTCCTTGGAGACTTTGAAGTTGTCGGATGAAAAACGGGGGAGGAAACTAATTTATTGCCTCAACCTTGAAGGGATCAACTCGAATCCCTTTAGTTGATACAATGAATCCTAAAAACCAACTAGATGTGACCATGAAAAAAAATTATTTGGATTCAACTGGATCTTATAAAATCAACATCTCTCAAAAACTAACGGAACGTGGTTGGGATGATTGATTCTCTTTTGAGAACGAGCAACTAAATCATCCAAGTATGCTTCGATGACATGTTTGTTGTCATGGAAAGCGTAAGACAGGGCCCACTGAAACATAGCTCCAGCATTTTTAATACCAAAAGGCATCTTTCTGTATGCAAAGGTGCCCCATAGACAAATAAAAGTTATCTTATGCTGGTTCTCTGGACAGATATAAATTTGATTGTAACTAGAGAATCCATCCATGAATGAGAAAATTTCACTACCCGAACATTCATCAAATATTTGATCAATAAAAGGTGTGGGGTAATTTTCCTTTCAAAAAGATTTATTCAAATACCTAAATTCAATGCAAACTCGAATATTTCCTTGCTTTTTATCTACCAGGAGTGGATTAGAAACCCACTTTGTTAGAGGAACGAGGTATATGAAACCTGCCTTAAGCAACTTTTCAACTTTAGCTTTAATAGTTGTTGCTTTCCCAGGATTGACCAGTCGAAGCTTCTGACGAATAGGCTTAGCATTTTCATACGTCTTGATCTCATGCTCGACTATAGATGGATCAATTCCAAGCATTTCCTCATAAGACCAAGCGAACACATCTCGAAACTCTTTAAAGAGGTTGGTGTAAATTTGAATCTCTTTAGGGGAATAATCGACAGTAATGAAGACATTTTCGATAATGTCAGGATTCCTAGAGATGTTTATAGGTATAGTTTTTGAGATAATCAACATATTACCTTCGGAAAATAATTGTGTTGGAGCCAAAGGGTTTAAAACTATACAAACATCACTAGTAAGCAGATTGGAGAAACTAGATTCGACTTCATGCAATGGGGGAAGAAAATATGAACGATGTTGTAAATCTTTGCAAGATCAATCTACAGTTGTAATCACTTCTAAAATTTCTTCATCAGATGGTAAAACTATATCTAAGCAATCCAGAGCAGAAGTGGAGTCAAGGGTCCAAGCTGGAGCCACATCACCATCTAACTCCTCCTCTAAAAAAGGAGTGGGATGGTAGTCTATAGAGTTAATGATAGATTGATAGCTAAGTTCTATTGTAGACATGGGGAATTTCGTTCCACCAACCTGCCCTCCATATAATGTGGTCGTAGATGAAGGTAAGGTCCAAGGGTTTGAAAAATAATGAGTTCAAAAGAACTCTTTCCATGAAGGCCCTTTGGAGGATGAAATTGCATTGATTCTAGCTATAGGAGGGGGAAGGTCAAATATACCCATCAAGGAAGAGTACATCCCAACTCCTAAATTCTCTATAGGTTGACAGGGGTTATCCACCAATGGAATAGTAGAATCTGAAGTTGCTTGAAAGTCACCCAAAGAATAATCTAACTAATCAATTTTAACAATTCTCCCTTCATGAGGGAAGCAAAGGATGCGGAATGGAGATGAAACTATGGCATCCATCTCATAAATCCAATTCCTTCCTAAGATGAGGTTGTAATCGAGGTCGGCATCAACAATTTCTACTTCAATATTAACAACCTTTCCTCCAAGACATATAGGAAAAGCCAAGATAATTCTCTGAGGCCTATAAGAATGACCATCAAATGTTGTTAAGAGAGTCAGTGAAGGAACAACTGAAGGTGATCCAATGGCCTTCCAACATGACATAGACATTACGCATGTGGAAGCTCTCTCATCTATAACTATCCGCAAAATATTGGCTTTTCAGTAAGTAGACTTTATCTGGAAATCCGTATGGTGAGGAAATCTCTTTTTGACATTCAACGTATCAAAAGTGAGCAGTGAAGAATTTTTTGGATCCACTACCCTGATCATCGAAAGAAACGTACTTCTCTGAGCAGGACACAACTGAAGTACCTCTAATGTAGACATAGCACAAGGACTTTGAGCCAGATCTTCTACAATCGAGTAGTTTTTAGCTGCCCTAACATTAGGGTTAATAGTTGAGCACTTTACGGAACCTTTTGGTATCCAAGGTATAGAATCAACAGAGGGTTACTCAATATGAAGTGGGTCTATGGTTTTGGGAACATATTTACCCTTAGATGTTTCTGTTTCACCATAATCGCATGCTTTTGTGGCAATGTCGACATGAGAGTTCATCATATAAACATTCGAGGAATTTTCCCCTTCCTGGTTGCCCCTTACAAAGGTACCAACATTCTAGTTTGCACCAGCAAGTAATTACTTCCCTTAGGGAAAAGGGTTGGTCAGGAAATATTGGGAGCTAGAGGACCCTTGCTGCACTAACAAGCACTAAGAATCTTGAATCTTGGCGTAGAGGTGAGTCAAATGATCTCCATTACATAACTTGCATGGAAATTTAACCTTCTTTTTGGACTCTTTTCTACCCTCACCAGCACCGTTGTTGGGCTTGTTCGCATTGCCCTTACCTTCCTAGTTCTTCTTCTTACCTAGTCCCTTCTTCTTCCCATCAGATTGTTGATTTCCTTTGGGGTTAGAAGTTTAAATAGTGTTTATGGAGGTAGGTTGGGAAGGTGAAGGTCTGGATGGTGCTACCTAGTTAGAAGAAGTAGTTTGTAGAGACAACTACTACAATTGGTTCAAAAGGTTCACCGTATTTGTGTCAATCGATCCAACTATACCATCAATGTGAGGACTTGGCTTTGGTTTGGCTAAATCAACCTTGGATCTAGGAGCATCAGGTAGGATTTTCTGAAGAGTCCCAGATTGAGAATATATTAGTTCTAATTGCTAGGCTCGAAAAATAGCTTGCTCTTCCGAATAAACACCAGAAAGAGAAACATTCTTTGAGATCTCAGGTTGTAGATATTTGAGAAACCATTCGAGATGAACCTCTGGTGGAATTTCAGCTTTGTTAAGCCTCTTTCTCCATCTCCATTCTTGGATATGATCCGAAATGTGAGTTGTCGTGTCTTGATGAAAATTGGCCAGAAGCTCAGTTCCGGCTTCATAGCAGACAGGTAACCGAAAATGGTTCAAGAAAATATTAGAAAAATCAACAAAAGAAGTAAAGGTGCCCCCTGGCCACTCTATATACCATTTGTCCACATTTTCGGTTAGGGTGTGTTGAAATAACCTCAACTTGATTGAATCATCTATCAGGACATTGGATGAGCACCATAAGTGGAATGTGGTCACATGGTCTCCTGTGTCTTCACCATTCTTCCCTTTGAATTTTGGAATATCCGATGGAATTTTGGTTGGGATCGGAGGCCAAGCTAGATTGTACCTAATTAGATCATTCACCAATTCAGTAAAGTCTGGCAAATTAAGCGTGGCCAGAAAAGGAATTCATGGAGGACCTTGGGAATTCCATCCAGGCTAGGTGGGGTTCCCATAGGTCTGAAAAGAATGACCTAGATTTTGAAAGGCACCAAGTCGCCTGAAGTAACTTTTAGAACCTATTGAAGCAAAAGGTGGTCCTTGTGGTCCAGCAAAATTCGGAGTTTGACCAACTCCTGCAGAAAATCCTCCATAACCAGTGAAGTTACCCCCTAACGAAGTATTGAAAGGAGCTGACAACCCCTGATAAGGGTTCCAAGCATTAGCAAAGGGTGAAAAACTTTGAAATTAATTAACCGAGGAATATGGCACATTCCCTTGTTGGCCAAAAAATTGATTCCCAACTCCTATCCCACTAACTGCAGGGTTTGTCCAACTCTGAAAGGGTTTACTACCTTGACTTGTAAAAGGAAAAGGCATTCACCGTACTATCGGATTGGAATGTGGTATATGATCAATTCCAAATGGGAAACCCTGAAAGGAAGTTGATCCACTCATCATGGATGTGGAGGCAGTTGATCATATATTCAAAGGAACTAAAGGAATACCTTGAGAGGGGATTCCAAAAGGGAAAAATCTAAAACTGGATGCATTAGGCTGAGAACTTCCACTCGTCGACCAAATGGAAGTAGACCCAAATATAGATGTGTTGGGAGTGTTAGAAGGGATGGAAATAGTTCCTCCCCCTTGCATAGATATGGGAGTTTGCATGCTCACAACACTCGTCATGGATGCCATGCTTCCAGTAGTGGTCATCAAAGGGATATATGTATGTGGACATGGGCTCGAAGGCTCGTGAGTTAGAGTTCCAATGTATAAAAATGCATTTAGATGATCAAGAGGAAGAGGAGAATTTGGAGCCACAACTAACTCTGAAATCTCTTCTACTTCAACACTATCTTCTGACTGGAAGAGTAATTGATAAAGAACTAGTGTGTTCCTCTCTAACTTTGTAGTAGTACCAGGTCTATCTTGTGAACTAATGCCCCCAAGTGGAGGATCAATCTCCAATATGCCTACTATCACTGGTTGGAAACCACTGGAAGAATCGCTCCTATGCCCTCTAGGAGAAGGCTCTAGACTAATAGGTGAAAGCCCAAAAGTATCCAAGATCGTAATGATGGTTGGTCAGCCACTTTGAATTATTTTTATAAAATCTGCTTAAAGACTCAAGAAAATTAAAACCTAGGCCAACTAGGAGCACAGAACACTCACTAAAATGTCCCTAGACATATTAGCAATCAAACAAATTCCAAGTATTTCCACTCTGAGTGATTAGGACCAGACACCAAAATACAAGAAAGTTAATAATAAGGGCCTTCCGAAAATATACTAGGGTAATTACGGCCCAAGCCTACTAGCGAAGGTATTAGAGATAGTTACATTGAGCTCCAAACAACAACCTTTGTTGGCACATTCCCCCAAGCTTTGCAAGGGTGCCCTCCAGAAGTACTACTGAAAGTGATGCAACATCAACCTCTGGTGCGATGGGATTCCCCTCCACAGCCACCTGTGTTGATCCCTAGGATAGGCAACTATGGTCACCAACTCGTATTAGAAGCTAGGTAGAATAGTCGTGAGGTAGGATTCGACAAGTAAGAGAGGGGGTATGTCTCGTTCTTATCTTCACAAACCCTCGTGCTTAACTCCCAGTCACTGAGATTTTCCAGTCTCCCTAATGCTATTGGATTTCACTCTTTCATCAAACTTCTATGTTTTACAATTTAGAGCGCCCTTAGAGAGTTAATTCTCCTCTCACCTAATCCAAGGCCCTAATAAACCTAAACCTCTTGGTGTATTCTGATAAAAGTACAAAAGTTCTAGTTTATTTTATTAAGTGCTTTATTTTTAAATGGTTGTTCTTTTAAGTCAAAGGGATAAATGGAAATGAAACCAGTGGTGTTTGTATGACGCAAAAGAGATCAATGAAAAACTAACATATATGAATGCAATCATTTGTTCTCTGATGAAAAGAGATTTCTACTTGGGTTCTACGAAACTTCTATAAAGCAAAAACTTTTTATTTTCTTTTCTTAAAACACACTTCACACACACAAAAACTAAAAATACTATTGATGCTTTAATAATGAAAACTACCCTAATGCAAGGTGTAAATGAACATGCAAGATCCTAGACTACTTTAAAAAGGAACAAAAGCAACTGTTTATAACTATTAATAAGTCAACATAAGTGTTTGAAAAGAATACAAATTTTGAATACAAAATATTCTCCAAATAGGGAGGACAAATCAAAGAGACCACAATTCACTTTCAAAAAATCAAAAGAAACCAAAATCAAACTCGGTAAAAGAAAACAAAAATACTGTTTTTCAAGAACTTTTATTTTTCAAGAAGCAATGAAAACAACCTTTTGAAAGCACTCAAAATGCCACCTAAGACTCATAGACCAAAATAAAAGCACAAGGAAACTTTGCGAGTTAAAAATTTAACAACGAATGAAAACTTGAACAAAAAAGGCTTCAACTTGCACTAAACGACCCAAACAGCGAGAAAGAGCTTTGACAAACTGACCAAGAAGTTAGGAAAGAAACACTTTCAAATTCGTCAAAAAGAAACTTTCAAAAAGCAAGAAAGGATGTAAGGCCACAAAATGATGGAAAGCAAAGCAAGTAAACCAATAATCAAGCTTGACACTAAGAATGAAAACAATCTATTGTTCTAGAGGACCAAAACAATTAAGAACCTCTATAAGAAGTCTTGTGTGCCAAAACACAAATCATAAAATTCACTTGCAACCAAACCTAGGCCAAAAATTTTCAAAGCGGAAGAGATTTCAAAATAGTAAGTTCGTAGAATAACAAAATTCTATAGACAGAAATTGACCACTCAGAGAACAAACAAACCAAGAAATAAATCTTTTTGGATAGGGAGATTTGAAAAAACAATGCAAAAAAAAGTATACGCGACTGTGTTCAACCATAGAGGCGTGTACATGCACTTCTAATAAAGGAAACTTGCATATATGGAGGTTCACTTCACAGATACAAGTGTGTGTACACTACTGTAAACATACTAAAGAGCATATACAAAGCTTTGTAAGAAAAATAAAAGATAAAGCCAAATAAAAAAGATCAGGCTTAAAGTCTGAGTTTCTACTGGACCAAATAATACTGTCAAAGCAAGCAAACCAAGAACTGAGCCCTGATTGACACTGAACAACCCAAAATAGGAATAAAAATATTGTTATCCCCAAGGGAGTCACTAATTCTGTTACGGGAATAAGTACCCTAGGGCTTTGGGTTGGAACCCCAACAGAGCAAGAACAAACTACAGTAAGAAACACTCATACAACTCAAGTAACATGCTTATATAAACAAACTATGTGATAGTAACCATACCCTGATGTCCTTCATTTGGGTAGTTCCAACAGGGTTCAAACTGTCTACAACTCCTAATGATATTTGAATCTGCAAATCATCCAATTCGAACATACATAGTAGCATATAGATAAAGCATTTTAATGAAATCAAATCTATATCATATAAGAAAATAATTAGCTATACATCAAAATAACATTCATAAATGAATTACAATAGAATCTGATGCATAAACAAAGTCAATCTCAGGAACAAGACAACGCTTCTTTTTATTGTAGAAATCTATAATTAACACATAGAGAATTCACCTGCGTCTTCTTCTTCTGGCTCCAAGCGGAACTTTCCTCCAGATCTGTCCAGTCTGAGACTTCAACAGCCTCCTTCCATAACCAATACCATGATATCTCAAGCAAGAGGGAGAATATCAACAATCAAGGAAACAAGGGTTTCCTAAAACTTGGGGAAGTGCATGAAGCATAGGGATACTTCAGACCTAGTCAGGGATAATCTCAATATAATAATTCTATCTATTCTCCTCCTTAAGGAATTCGCATAGAAATCTATTTATACTTCTCCCACTTAGTTTTCTAGTTGGGAAATAGTTGGGCCATAGGCACTAGGAGGTAAACAACAAGTAAAACTTGTGAACTCCACCCACAATTAAGGAAATTTATTTTTTTTAAGTTTTTTAACACATATACATGGGTTGGGTATTGACTAACCCACATGTACATGCTTTTACATCAAGGTAAAGTAGTGTACAGGGAATAAAATAATGTTTTTAAAATATTTGGACCAAGTTTGGAAGGAGTGGTTGCCCTAGGCCATAAACCAAGCATCACAAGTACCAAGGGTGGTAAATGGAGCAATAACAGTCAGTCCTAGAGTGGCTATCAAGTCCGATTCTCTAGGTGACCAGCATGAAAGTTAATTGGATCACTTACGATCAATGCAACTTCAAAAGAATTTCTTGGTTCTTCTACACTATTCTGGGTGATAGTCGATCAAGTCGATGGAGGGGTGATGGTCTAGCTATCTAAGGGAAGTCTGGTCATCAGAACTTTAGAAAAATGACTAAGTGTGTGAATGAGTGAAAGATGCAAATGCGATCTTACAAAAAACACCCTCATGACTTGACGACGAGACAAATTAAACCAACTAGACACACATGTTCAACATGACTGATCAATGGTGCAAGCGACAAGTGTCACACTCGTGATTGATCGTTGATCGAACATCACAAAGCTTGTGCGATAGTGAATGTGACCCCATGTGTGAGTGCGCCAATTTTTTTCATAGTGGACATAACACATACACACGAAGCGAAGACCTTGAGCATGACCAGAACATGGTTACAAGAAAGAAATTAACATCAACATGTAAAACATTGGGTTGAATGAACAAGCAAGGTGGGTGCGAAGGCTTACATGAGCTCACAGAGTGAACCCAAGTGTATGCAACCATAAAGTGAAACTCTGAAGGGAGGCTCCAAATTTGGGTGTAGGCCAAAATTTTTTATGGTGTTTGTAGCCGCTACAATAGAACAATAGTACTGATGTGGTCAAGACGACTCATGACATGAACTGGCATGACACTGTTAGTATGTACTGCTGATGGAGGTGTCCATGTTGAGTTTTTGTGCTGCTAAGTAATGAGTGTTTTCTTGGTGTATGATAGCTTCACCTCCACATGACAAGTTGTGTGGAGTCTTCGATGGTCTTGGTGTTCACTTGATGTTGCATGTGCATGTATCCCCTCCACTGGATACCTGGTATGCTTCATGTGTTTATCCCTTTGTGAACAAGTCTGCTAGCATGTGCTCCTTGTTCATCCTGTTCATCGTCGTACCATGTCTCATTCATGTACCAGTTTTTGAAATAACTTCTACTCAGATGACATCAAATCTAGAAATCCCCTAGCCTACCATGATGCATCATCTTCCGTTTCCAAGTGCAAGTCATTGGGAGAGAGGAAAAGGATCTAAAACAATGTAGAGCACATTTCGGGCCATGATGCAAGGCTCTAGAGCACTGTCAAGAAAAACTACGTAGAGGTCACTGAGACGCTGGATTGATGAGTTCGGGACAATAGTGAAATCTATGGGATATGGCTGAACTAAGAACCAGAATTGAGCAGTTTCTCTGGGGAAGGCAGTGCAGGATGTAGGAGGCACTGGAAGTTAAAGCTACACAATTTTCGAGAAGAGGATGAGATCATGCTGTTGGAGCCTACTGGTCAAAATTGCAGGTCTAGGAGGAATTCATGTAGGAAATGACTACGCCATTTCTGGGATGAGGAGAGTGTTGGGCAGCTACTGGAATTTCAATGAAAGCTACACAATTTTCAGGAGGAGTGGAGAGCAGAGCAGGAGGGGGACTGCCTGGCTGAACTATGCAATTTGTGAGGATAGTACCGTGATAGGTAGCGGTTTCCTGCCCCACATGTTTGCATAGTTTCTTCAGGCACTGCATTTAGGCAGGATGGACAAATACTACGTAGTTTTGGATATGAGTGCAGCCCTCAGTCACTGCTCAAGTCAAATATTCTGGTTGAACAGCGGGAGGCTTGATGGATAGGCTTGTGGAAGTAAAAACTGAGATGGCTTCTTGGGCAGTGTCTGCATTGTTCTGGATGATAGTCAGCTGGGTTGATTCCAAAATTTTGTAGTGCAGACTGTTTGGAGTGCAACCTCAAGCTCTGCTTAGTTTTGGGCAACAGTACTTGGTCACTGAGCGATGAGACTACGCAGTGCAGCTCAATTGAGATCCAATGGAAGGAGTGTGGTTCGATCGACAGATATTCAGAAAAATAGTTAAGTGTGTCAATGAGTGAACTTGTGTATACATGACATTACAAACACATACTCAACATGACATGACGACAAGACACATCAAACCAATAAGACAACATATGGTCAGTGTGACTAATTAAATTATTAGAGTGATAAGTGTGACACTTGAGATAAATTATTGAGCGATCATGATGACACTTGCATGACATTCTTTAAAACTTCGTGTGTTAGTGCAATAGATGTTTACATAGCAAACACAACACATACACACAAAGACAAACCTTCAACATAGCCAAAACAAGACCGCAAGCATGATATTGTAGTCAACATGCTAAAATATGATTGGTGATTAGTCAAGCAAACAGGGTTTAAAGACTCAACAAGATCTCATGGCATGAGCCCAAGTGTTTGCAAACATCAAAGGAAAAACCAAGGAAGGTGGTGAAATTGGATGCAGGCCAAAATTTTGGAGGGTGTTGTAGCCTTTACAACAAATACTTAAGGGTTATTCTCACCTACTTTTGAAGTGGTAGGAAAAGAGAGGTCAAAACATGCAGATGATAGTTGTTGAATTTTGGAAGGACCATACAGAAGTAGGAGTAGTTACACAAGGAGGAATAAGGATGAGAGAAGATTCAGTTAGGCAAGGAAACTAACCTCATAAGTGGGTAAGAAACGTTGCAAAACCAAACCCAAAGTTGGATCCAGTAAGAGAAAAGGATACATACAAATAAGCTAGAAGGGAGTTGATTGTGACAAAATGGGGCCTATCAATATTGATCACTCCTCACATATGACTTGTGTATGATATTCCACTAGTACATGACAAATCCACACCTAGAGAAGTTATCGTCAAGGTGAGTCCTATTAGGAAATTTCTAAAAACTTGTATGAAGTAAATGAAGGATGAGTTGGACCTAAACATATTATGTAGAATGATTGATTAGTGCATAGTATGCATGAAACAAGACCCCCGACAAACAATTAAGCTTGTTTTGTGCAAAAAAGGACAAACCTAGAATTTAGATTTACCACACAAATATGCGACTATAATATGGATAATATTATTTTGGATTTAGACTAATATATGAATATCCTTCATAAAAATACATGGGAAATTATGGGATATTGAAGTAAATTTTTCACCCATCAAGTCAATAATAAAAATCCAATACTATATTTTCCCATTGGTAGGTTGGCATGTATAGAAATCAACATTAGCATAGTCAAAGGAAGCATTGATTTTTAGGTCATATATATTGTACATGATAACAACCCATATCCTTCTCTATTAGGAATTAATTGGGCCTTTGAGAGTTGTGTTTTGATCCACCTAAAGGAGAGGAAGATGATTTTTGAATCAGGATATTTGAGGGTTACTGTGTTTACACCAAGAAATAAGGAGAAGATTATGTGGAACTTGTAAGGGAGAATTTGAACACAATATAACTTGACAACCTTTGCAATGTGATCACATTTAGGGAGGATTATTTGAATACAAATACCAATAACATGTTGAGTTGGCATAAAGTTAATTCTTGTTCTCTAGATTCTAAGGAAGCACTTAAAACTCGAAACATATATTACATGAATTCTCTACTAGAGGGCATGAAAATATTACCCATGAAATACATTGGGTTGAAACCAAGGTAACAAATCCCATAAAGTTTGACAAATTTTCAAATGTTTTTCCTTTTATAGAATATTTTTTGTGACAAGTATGTTGGTGGGCTGTGCACAGGGAAAATATTGAAACATGGCGGACATGTAGACATTTGATGAAAATTAGGTACGGGTTGGGTGTAGAAAACATTGAACCATGTTATATTGGGTTGAGTTTCCATACTACTCATCTTAAAAGTTTTGTAACAACATTGAGTAAGAATAGGGTACCAAATGAAGAGTTGGTACTGTTAGAGCCTAGATCAACCTCAGGCTAAAGGGAGCTAATCTTAGGATAACCACAAACCATGCTTAACCTGGTAGCTAGCCCTACCAGGTTGGGATAGGGCTCTCGCCTTGTCAATCTCAGTTGAGATGACTGAAATTAGAATAGATTTTAGGCTAGGTATAGTAGCTCTAGGGTTTTTTGTTTGATTTTGAAGGTTTGGTTGCTGGATCAAATGGGGCAGGTAGCTTATGTTTGGGAGATCCAATCAGGGATGTAGACATGTTCTGTGGGGCGAGATAGATAAGTGTTTACGCACTAGTAATAAAGTGAGATGGTTGGTTCAAGACTGCTGAGGGGCTGAGGAGGGCATGTGGAGACCATGAATCCTCTTCAAACTACTGAAAACATTAATAAATAAATGCATTCCCAAGGCAAAGAACTTTTATCAATGTATTTTTCGTATTTATCTTGATTCATTTAGTTTATAAGAATGGAAAATGATTTGAAACATATAACACATAAGAAAAACTCATTACAGAAGAAGAAACAATAAAAACACACAATATCACAAGAATCCCACAAAAGTAGCTGCAAAACCTAGTTTTATTCCTTGCTAAACTGTTGATACAAGTATACAATGAGTGCACCACTTCCAAAAGAGTCCAACCTCTACAAATGACTAAGAGAAAACATAATATAGGCATCACACAACTCAAGCTAGTCATCAAGGGCCAAACCTATGAGTCAAGGAGCTGTTTCGACAACATCTAAACTAGGAACAAGAAAATAGGCAGTGGAACAGGTTGCCTCTAAAACTAAGGAAACTGATACATTCAGTGCAAACCCACTTTTGATTTGATGTATCTACCCCATAAAGTTTTTTCCATCAATATCTACATCATATTACATCATTTACTATTCAAAATTTACCAAGGAAAGAAGAAAAAGTCAACTGCTGAGGAAAATAGGCGAAATTTGACTTTTAGGCAAAATTCACAAAAAATTGCCTAATGCGCAGTGCCGTGAGCTTGATGCGCAATGCAGCTTTAGGGAATATTTTGGAGGCATTCCACTCATCCAAATAAGGCCCAAGATATCTTGTTGGAAATCTCTACCTATCTAGTTTTCAGAACATCTTGAATTTCCTAATTTGGAGTTGATTTGCCCCTTCAAAAATTAATTCTCCCAATACTGCTTCCTGTGGGTCCAAAAAGTCACAGAGAGGGCATTTTTTTAGTGTTTTTTCCCTTTTGGTGGCGAAGATCTTCTCCAAAATTGATGAAACTTTCTGGGCTTGCTTATTTTTTGATGATGAATCCAAATATATAAGCCATTTGTCAAGAGGATTCACCAATTCAATGCTCAGTGCCAGTGGAACTACACATCAGCCGGAATTTTTTGTGTTTCTAATTCAAAAATTAGAAAATGACAAAATTGTCTCAAAATTTTCCCAAGTTTGGCTCAGAGCTGCATCATGGGTTACTTTGTTCGGCTAAAGTCAAATCAGCCAAAATTTTGAACTTTTTGTTCTTTTGTTTTCCTTTTAAGGCCCTCCTTAATCTTGCCTTAAGGTGCTTGATCCTCTTGTTGCATACTCTATTTCGGGTCAAATAATGATGTGCCATATGACTTAGCATCTTGTTGTCTCTATTTTCTTTCTTTAGAAGGCCCTCAAGGTGGATATTTACCCTTTCAAGCCATATCTCTCTATCATGTTCCACTTCTTGTTCAATAGGAGTCAAGGGAATCAGATGCTCTTTATTGCTTTGTCGTTGAATTTTTAGCATCTATAACTTGATTTGGATTTGTTTACCCTCTAACTACTTATTGTCCTATTCTAGGTAATTGATAATATATCTTCCTCGAGCTATCTTGTCCTCTATCATGTTAATGTAAGCCTCCTATTATTTCAAAGGCATTCTTTGATCAAAAGAAGGGCTATCTAGGTCTATTACCTGAGTATGATGAGGTGGCACATCAGAATCATGCTCATCAAGCTGAAAATCCCTCTCAACCTCATCACCAAGCTCCTCCTCTGTAACCTTTCCTTTTCCTTTATCAAGCTGCTGCAAGATCCTTTCCCTAGATCTGTCAATTAGGGTGTCCTCCTCAAAATCATAGTCATTGTCCCTCTCCATGTTTGTCTCTCTTGGGATGGTTTGATGAATGGTGGATAATTAGGTTAAGGAAAGATGAGTATGAAGAGATTTATAAAATGGAAATAGTATGGAGTGAAATAAGAGGGTAGGTGGGGTTTATAAGGGAGCTAGGGTTTGATGTGAGGGAGTTTAGGGTTTGATAAAGGGGTTAATTTTAATAGGGAAATGGGGGAAGGAAATATGAGTGAAGTGAGATAGTATTAAAGGGTATGTTACACAAAAATATTGTCACCATGATTATTTGCAGTCAGTATGGGTCTATCATCACTTATACTAGCCTCCTAAGCAAGTCTCAGACCTTAGCTCTTCATGTCAAGCTTTGCAAATGAGAGAAAGACATTGGAAATCAATATTACTCTGGTTCCGCACTTTCT
>APFE031539816.1:44606-57051 GCA_000404065.3 Pinus taeda
GCGGACCCGCACCCTTTGTTCATATTACCTGCGTACTTGCACGCTCTGTCTGTAAAGGGGTGGGTGCGTACCCCTGTAAAAGTCAAAAAGGCGCAAGTTTATCCTAAAAAACTCACTTTTGGGTTAATTCTAGATGTTTCTAGAAGAATTTTGACGTGGATTGTTCGCTCCAAGGTGGTTCATGCATCCCAAAAGAGAAGGAGCTAATCCCTTGATAGGAGGAGCTATCCCTTTGAAGGAGGGCTTTATCCCTTTGAAGGAGGACCTAGTAACTTCCCTCCATTGCACTATAAATTAAGGCATTGGGTCAGTTGCTCGAGAGGTTAGAAGCTGAACATTTTGAGGGTAAATGCTGATGGAATTGGGACTTCCTAGTTAAATTTGAGAGGAGAGATCACATACCTTTTGGTTTCATTAGGAAGTGAGTGAAACTTGTCAAAGTAGAGGAGACTTCTTGTCGGACCCTGGGAGGAGCTTGTACAGCATCAAGGCACAGGTTGTAAAGATCTTCTTCATTTGAATTAATACAATTAGATTCATTTTTCTCAACAAATTGTCTTATGTGGTTTGTTTCATAATCTTCTTGATCATTATGATGAATATGCTTTATGATATTAGCTTTTCTGGTGCTATTTAATTTGGTTTGCTTGTTTTTGTTTGCAGAATTACACTTCAAGGAAGTTCATTTGGAGCGAGGGAGCGAGGCTTCCAAAAACTTTCATTGGACCCAAGGTAGGCCTAAAACACTTGTTTGCCTTTGTTTTTAATTTCATATTTAGAGAAAGATAGTTTTTGATTGGCTTGCTTGTCACTAGATATCTGTAGATACTAGGAAGGTAGATCTTGTCCACAACCTCGACTCATTCTACGTGACAGGGTAGGTTTAGGGAACGTGAAAATTGGAATATTGAGATAAGAAACAAGATTTTGCAATGGTGAAAAATAAGGTAGAAAGACAAACTAGGGTTTGAGTCTTAGGAGGGAAAAAAACATATCTCAAGCATGAAAACCCCATCTAAGCTCAAAAGTGCGTGTGCTTACTTGTTTAGAAGGAAAATGCAGCAATTAGGGAGATTGGAGATGAAATTTGGTGGTTTTGGAGCCTCAAACATCAATGCATAGTGCCATGAACCCAATGCGTAGTGCCCTTGTATTTTTCTGAAGGAAGTTTGGCTCTAATGTGCAGCGCATCCCTCATGTGAAATGCCCTTTTGTAGATAAATTTTGAAGGCCTTTCTAGTGTCCCAATTGGGTGTGTGATATCTCTTTGGAAATCTTATCGAGTCTACTTTTCAAAACATCTTGAATTTTTCAATTTGGAGTTCCTTTTCCCTATCAAAAGTCAAATATCCCAAGACTGGTCAGAATGTGCAGAAGGTGACTTCCTGAATGCAGAGTGCTCTTGCAATAAACTTTTGAAGGTGTTCCTCAACTCAAAATTAACCTCATGATAGCTCTTTGGAAATATCTCTTTGTCTAATTATCAGTTGACTCATCGATCAAGTCATTTGGCCAACCAAGCTAGGAGAAATCTTGATTTTCCCAAGGTCACTCTAGAAGTGCATCAGTCCTCTTGAGGCCAATGATGTTTTCAACATTTCTCCCAAACCATGAAACCTATGTAAAAACTGAAAGAGGTTCTTCTTCTTGGGTCAAGGATGGAAAAAAAACTTTCTCACTTTTGTCAAATTCATATCTTCTTGCTTAGAAACATAGTTTGAAGAAAACCTATCCTGATATGTGGAATAAGGGATTTGTATAAATGAAGGGAAATGAAGGGGGTGAGGGGCTTCTAAATTCTTGAGAAAATTTTAGGAAGTAGGGAGGGATGTTAGGAATCAAGGTAAAGTGGAATTTCAAATATTGAGTGAGGGGAAGGGGTCCAAAAGGGTAAAACATAGGCCTAGCCTTGAAAATTGTCAAATTGTAGCAATAGACTAGGGTTTGTGGGAAAATGATGAATTTGAGGGATATGAATGATGGGAAGAATTTAAGAAGGTATATTAAGGATATGGGAAGGTGTATGAGCATCAGGATACAATTTTTGTTGATCGTTTGGCCATCCAAGAAAAATTACCTTCAAAACCCCAAGAGAGGGAAATGGGCCTTACCCAAGTACAACTAAAGAATGAACAAGGTGTAAAATGACCCATTGGAACATGAACTAATGATGACAACTATTTTAATGATGCTACACTTAGCCGAATGGTGACATGGAACAATACTCGTAAGACTTTGGAAGGAGTGAAAACAAATCCTAGACCTCATACCCAGTGACCAAATTTTACTTAAAGACTCATTGAAATGACAAAATTTGACATTGACACCCTAAAATCACTTTGTAAGAGCATGCTTGATCACTGGTGTAAGGCTTCAAAGACTGACACTAACAGGTACATATGTTTATACATACATTGGATATTGTCCGAATGAACTAGTACATTAAGTTAGAGGTGTGTAGAGGAACATGAGATTGGGGTGAAATGAATCAGAATTTTAAGGGAGCATTCAACTTTGAATAAGATGATCCTTTTATTGATATAGCTCTATAGAATGTCAAAAAGAAGACCCTTTCACTAGAGAACTAGACTGCATAGAATTTGGTACCATTTTTCTTTCCACACATACATTACTAAAGAATTAAAGAATTCATGGAATTCCACAATGTTGCAATGGGACGTGAAGAACAATATAACCTAAGTAACTTACAAGTACTCGAAACATAAAAAGAGTGTGTAATACCAGGACCAAAGCTAGAATATGTAGATTATTTAAAGTCTGTTAGAATGAAGAAATTGAATATCAGAATTGAACATAATACTAAGATCCTGGTTATTGGGGATTATTAGGATGAGAAAATAGTAGGAAGGAGTATGATTTACTGTAGAATACCAAGACGATGTCCCAACCACATTTTTATAAATGAAAGGGATTTCCATGGAGATAGGAGAGATTACAATCCCCCTTAAACTAGGTACAAAGAAAATAAAAAAAATACAATACATACTAAACATGATATCTAAGTAAAAGTTGAGAAAATATTCAGAAAGCAAGTTATAAACTATAACCATAGAACCAATAGAAGGGTAAGAATGAGTAAGCCCAATGGTAGTGAAAGACAAGAATGTGGAGTTCCGCTATGTGTGGCTCTTGATTCTAATTTCCCTAGTCACATGAAAGGAGCTAGAGGAAAGAATGTTTGTAAAAGTGGTACATAAATCATTCTTGGCACCCCAATATGCCTCATTATGGAATATTGTACACACATAGAGGTAGTTGCAAAACAATATCACATTCTATATCTACAAGAAGGTGGTTAGGAAAACCATAGAAATCATACCACACATACCACCATAGTTGGTAGAAGCTTACAAGGGGATTATATGGTTTATATCCACCCCACATTTTATGTTCATTTAGCTGAAGAGAGATCTGACAAAAAAGTGGCATCAAATTCATTATAGGATGATAAAATTAGAAGTTAGTAACATAATTAATGATTGGTAAGCAAAGTGGAATGTCCTAGACAAAGAGACACATGCTGTGGAGATAATCAAAAGTAGTAAGGATAAAGAACATGAGAAATATATCAATCATTCTAGGTAGGAGATATGGAAATATGATGGCACAAGGGAATCCAAGGAAGAAGACACTGCGCATGTTGGAGAAGAGTGAAAGCAACAATAGATTAATGAAGAAGGAACTTCACATGTGAGGATGAAAAAGAAGGAAACAAAACTAATGGTCACCTAGCTCCAGTAATTATTTGATGATCACATTGAGAATATTTAATAAACATTTAATGAAGGGATAGAAGAAGTGTTGGATACAGTAGCACATAATCAACAATAGAAATAAATATGAACATAAAAGCAATTTGAGTAACTTTGACAACTTAGGGAGTCTATAATCTCCATGACACACAAATTAGGGATAGAACAGACTACCGAGAAAAATTCATAGAGTGCAAAGAAGTGATTGAAATAAGGGTGGAACAACCAAAATCATCATAAACATTAGGGGAGTGCCATGCATTACAAATATTAGTAAAGATAATGGAATTTCCAAGTGTAGACATACAAAAATGCACACAAGGCTTAGGTCATGTGGAGATGGTCCTATGACAGTTATCATAGGAAACTTTGTGTCATATATAGTTAAATATCACATAAGAACTACAGTTCTATCTCACTAGGCAAAAACAAGTTGGCACAATTGTTAACATAGAAAATTCTATTGTTAGAAAAACATGTAGCTACTAGTGTAAAAGGAGAAAGCACTACAAAGAGAAATGAAATTGAGAAAGGGAGTAAATGATATCTAAAACAAACACCCAAAGGCCCTAGTGTAGATGGATACAAAAAAATATGGAAAATTAGCAAATATTAGTGAGGCTATTTGAGGTCCCAAGTCTAGATTAGTGGAATTGGAGTTGTAAATAAGTCCAACTACCCAACCAAAACAAAAAGGGCATAGAGACGAGGACCATGAAGTAATACTAATCTTTGAGAAGATCAAAGTATTGGAGGTAGAAATTAGTAGTATTTATGAAGAAGGCATGCATATTTGGACTAGGTTACTAGAAAGTGAAGATTTAAAAGAAGTGTTATGAAAGATTCAGAGAATGTAGAAGAAGACACAAAAGCTCAAGGACCGGTAGAGAACATTGGCAATGGATGAGGACATGGAGGAAACCTTACAAAATGGAAATCTAAGGAACCATATCAATTAGATAAGAGATGATCAATAAAATTCATACTAAACCTTACAGGATGAAGCACTAAAGGTCACAACTGTGAGCGAGACCATATTATATGCAGAATCTATGACTACAAACAAAAGTATCTTCCTAGGCCTAGTGGACTGACCTAGAATAACAAAAAGACAAAGTGACTAATGTTCTCCATAAATTAAATAGATAACAGGATAGAGCCTACATAGAATCTGTCATATGCTTCACTCTCTATTTGGCTTGAATACTCCAATCCTAGATGTGTTTGCTATTATTAGATCCTACATAGTCAAATAACACAAGCCAACGATCCAAAAAATCTATGTAGAATCATCTAATAACTTTATTCAATAGATCAAGATTGTATTGAAATATATGAAACCATAACATCATATATATGGAAACAAGTATCTACTTGGATTAATATCAATCAAGTGAGTTACAACCAAAAATAAGTGGTGATCTTGTAAAAGAGCTCGTCCAAGTTGACATGTCCTTTCCTTGTCACAAATTGCACCTCTAAGCACCCTAATGCGTGGAAATATATCTCTCACATAAAAAACATAAGCTTATAATAACTCTCCAAAATCCAACCCCTTGCCTATGGAAGGTATTAAATATATGATTGAAGGAGGTAGTTCATGAACTCTTATCCTTTTACTAATTAGGGCATAAGATCTACTCTTGATGGGAGGATTAGCTGAAGGGATAAGAGATGAAAAATACAAGGTAGAATAGGATAGGATTCAATATTTTTATCTAGGGTAAATGGTTTCAACAGTTCCTCTAAGCTTTAGGAAGAGGAAGCTTCAACATTCTCTCTCTTTTTCCTAATTTTCTAGAATTAACGCACCCCCAAAACTGAGCAACCTTCTAGTGATAAGTGTAGGTGCAGAGTAGGGAAAAATAGCAGTCAACATTGTCTCGTGAGAGGCCATGGAAAATTGGAACTCAAAATCACTGAAACAAGGTTTTTTGAGGAAGAAACTCAGGGTTTCAAATGATTCATTCTTAGGGCATTCTATAAGGATGATGAAAATGAGGTCAAAGGATGTTGATTGATCTAGTTGAATGCCTATTGACAAGATGTGACAAAATGGCTTATAACACCATGCATCATATTTTCAAAGAAGAAATGGATGAAGGAGAACAGAAGTTGAAGACCCCCACTACAATGGAAATTGTAGAACAACTTTAGGGGAAAGCAGAGAAAGTCAAGGCATAAGTAGATACTACAAATAACAATTTTGAAAACATTTTCATGACAATGAAGGATAGAGTTCCCTTAGTAGAATGTAAAAAAGATTAAGTGGCTTAAGGATGAGTCACATTTGAGTGTTTGCGACCTATTGGAATAGTTTTTTGAGCAACAAATTTTGGGGATCTACATAAAGGATCCTTGTGTGGGAGGTTACTATGCATGGAGTATAGTTGAGGGATATCATGTAGAAGTATAGAGAATAAGGAAAGGCATTGTGCTAATTTTGTATGTATTGTCCCATAGTAATATTTACCAACCTATACTTTTTTAGTCACCTTGGGTCCACCTATAAATGTACAAATGGATCAAGGCTAAGGTCCATCCCCTATGTTCGAATAGGAAATGCCGCATGTCAACTGGAAAACACATTTTTGACATGCCAACTAAATGAATATGAATGAAACATTGCACATGTCAACATTTCCATGTTTATAGTAGTGATTGGTTGTTTGTGATTGATGTGTCATGAAAATATATCATATCAACATATTTCCATAATAGGATTTTGGTAGGATTATTTCCTAGAAACTATGCATTTCTAGATATCCATATATACATTTATTTAGGCCACATGTCAAATGCATCAACCTTCATGACATTGTAGGTTGTAATTGGTTAGCAGAGTTGTGACATGAAATGCCAAGCTCACCATAGGCATATGGACATACAAGAGGATAAAACATCTATCAAAAAATTAGTAATGGTGTCTTATCAACATATCAACATTGTAACTATACCAATATTCTAACACATTAAATCATCAACGATTTTTGGTATTTGAATCACTATCAATTCACTAATATTGAGGGTATCCAATATAGTGGGTGGGTACCTAACACGGACCACTATTAAAATACACATGGAAAATATTTTCCATATGATATCTAAGTGGGTGTAAGGAGAATGATTAAGTGTCCCTTTAAGGGGTGGTATTTCAAAAAGGCATAATTTTATGCATATAGCTTGAATTGAGATGAAATTTACATCATTGGAAAACATTTTATGAGATGAATATGATGGTAGTATTAAAATTATCATTTCAATTGAAAAAATGGAGTTTATTTTTCGATAAACACATCGTAATAATGTACCAAGGTTACTTTCTTTTATGTCCAACAATCTTATTATGGTATTAGGTTGTTGGGTGTGTCAAACTTGTCATAAAACTTTAAAGGCATTTTTAAGGTGTAAGCAAGATTTTTAATATGCTAAAAATTCTATGAACCAATGTCTAGAATTTTAAGGTACTACTTTTCTCTCATGAAATATCTTTAAAATATCTTTTAAAAGAGATATTTTGAGTGCAAAACAAAACTAGGATATGAAGACTACACCTGTAATAATGTATGGATTCAATCAAGGTACCAATCTAGAATCACGAAACAACTCAGTATTCAAAGATTATAAGGGGATGTGGGAGTTTAAACTAGAAAGATTTTGGATGGATGAATCCATCCATGGAAACAAGGCATCCAAATGCTTATCAAATTAGTAGAAAAATGCTTGTAATATTACAGGGGAAAATATGTAAAAGTGGCCAAAGTTCAACATGCCATCACTTTAAGCTTAATGCTTACATCTAGGCATATGAATATTCTTAGTCAATATAGAGAATATAATAAATCATCGATTCACCAAGATAAAGTAGTACAAATCATAAAGTGTTACAAAATAAAAGTAAGTCTACTAGTGGCCTTAAAGGCCAAAACATTATGCCATTTTCTTAATGGCTAAACTATGTGTGCAACATATTTTTTTCCTAGATAGTTTTTAAAACCATTTGGAAAATAAGCATAGAAGGTTCCCAAAGAACCATTTTCATAGAGAGGAAATCAAGAGCATGAGCGTTGGCATGGGAAATTAATAGATATATTCAAACATGTATAGGGAAAAAAAATATCTAATTGAACTAATGGAGACCATCAAAATTTTGATTATGGAGGTTCAAAGCTATAGGAATGACAATGAGAGCATAATTATAACACATGAGGATGAAATTAACATCAATAATAAACTACTATAGATTCTAAACTAACCATAAAGGAAATTTAAAATGGGATAAAAAATAATGCATGGAGAAGAAGGAAAATTTCATGCAAACAGATCATTATAGAGCATTGATATATTCAAGGATTATTAGTGAGGATTGTAGACCAATATTATTCACCCGATTTTTCAATCAAAAGGAAATATACCTATGAATCATCACAAAATAGTCTACATATATCTCATGTGATGCATGAAATGAGAAGGCTTGATTTTGACAATATGTATGGAAAACATAGGAGGTTGAAGCCACTAATACTTTATTGTGAGAACAAGAAATAAGAAGAAGATGAAGCATTTACGTTTGGGATTAGGAGCTATTTTAATCTACATATCTATTATTCCAAATTGAAAGTAAGGATTTTCGTCTATCACATGGAAGATATTTTTTTTCTGTTCTGGGATTTATTGAAAAATGTAGAACACTTGAATTATAAAAAAATACTTACATGTAGTTTTAAAATAAATTTAAGATGAAGTACTTGTGTAAGTACTAATATGAAAAAAAATATGCAAGAGTTACATGAAGTCAAGTTGGGAAACATGGCTATGGACAAATATTAGAGGAAGCATTTGGAGTTTTTGAGATATGTTGATTTCATAAAGGATGAGATTGTCAAAGTACAAAGTTACCCTATTTCTATATTAAAAAAATAGATTTAATATTATCAAGACATCGTAAGAGATCATAAGAATGCATAAATATGTGCCTAAACAAAACAAAAATAGAGAAACATTTAAACATCCTTAGAAGGAAAAGAGGAGTATAAGGTGGAATTTACAATGAAGGCATTCATGTGAATTGCATATTTAAAATTACAACTAATTCATATAAACAAAGATAGGAAGCCCAAAGTGTTTCTAAGATGGAGGATTCTTTAGGTAAAATATAGAGACCACCAATCAAATGTTAAAGTTGTAAGGGGAAGAATTTATATAGATATTTCCCTCACAAAAACAAAAATATCGGCATTGTTTACAAGAGTTTGGAGGCCATTATAGTTGAATATGTTGGGTGAAACATCCTAGGAATATATAAAATCATGAATTATCATCACGTTGAGTGTCAATCACACACTTGAAGTAGAAAGAAAAATTTAAAACTAATTTGTTGAACTTTAATTGATATATGACAGAATTATATATTTTAATATTATGCCATTTCGGACTTTAACATTCTCATTGGGATGGATTTCTTTGAAAATCACCACGCTATCCTAGAAATAATATTCACTTATGTTAATGAGGAAGGGTAGTAAAGAAAAGTGCAAGATATTTCAAGGCCTATTTATATTAGAACAATTTTATTATTACAACAAAAAAAATGTGCTTCAGAAAATTGTATCAGTTATTTGTTGGCCATGTAGAGGATCCAACCAAGATAGAATTCCAGATAGATAACATTGTCCATTGATACTAGATTTTGAGGATATTTCTCGAGAGATCAAAATGTTACTGCCTAAAACAAACATCGATTTTTATTAATATAATTAGTAGATATACCATAGCATCCCAAACACCTTAGAGAATGAGTAAAATATAAGTGAATCGCCCCAAATTCAACATGAGGAGAATTTGAACAAAAGACATATTCCAAAGTGTGTCATATTGAGATTTCGTACTAGGTAGCTAAAGAGAGTTATATTGAAGAATTAAAATATCATTTTCCAAGGACAGAGAGACTTATTTGATCTCTTGAAAGTAGCCAAGGTACTTCTCAATATTCACTTAAGATCGGGATACCATAAAGTAAGGATAAAAAATAAGACATGAGCTTGATAGCCATCATGACTATATATGGTAATTATGACTTTGTAGTAGCCCATTTCAGTTATCAAATGCACCAACTTTCTTTATATGTGTTAAGAATGTAACTTTTTGGAAATTTTTGGACTATTTTTTCATAGTATTTTTGGATGACATGATTATTTACTTGGAGTATAACTAAGAGCATGTTTCTACAAGTATTGAGGGCTCATCTAGTTTATTCCAAGCTAAATAAGTGTTCATTTTACTAAAGGGAAATTCATTATTTGGCCACATCATATTCGAGGAAGGTGTGGTAATGCAACTAGAAAAAATTAAAGGAATTGACGAGTGGTCAACAATAAGAAGTGTCATATATGTCATACCCTTCATGAAACTAGTTGGATTTTACTAAATATATATTCAGGGTTTCTCAAAGATAAGACAACTAATAATTTATTTTCTTAAGAATGATGTAAAATTTAAATGGACCCAAGAATGTGGAGAGATCTTTCAATATTTGAAAAATATTGTAACAAGTTCGCCAATTCTTAGGATAATTATCCCATATAAAGAGTTTATTGTGTGCATCGATGCATGTACAAAATGGATTCATGAACTAGTTATGCAAAATAACCATGTAGTATGTTATCAATATATAAAGTTGAAGGTGCATGACAAATTTTTTTACACTCATGAGTTGCATTTGATAGAAATAACATTCCCTAAGCATGTTGAGAAATTACCTCATGGGAAAGAGATAAGAATTGAGAAAATACCATAGTGATTTCGAGTGTATATTTGAACAACCAACATTAAAATAAAGGCAAGTGAGATGGAATGAATATCTTAGTGAATTTGATTTTTAAATAAAACATAACAATGCAAAAAGTAACCACGTAGTTTACGTAGTTAGTAGAGATCATATGAGATGCATTCTATAGCCATAATAATGAATTATATGTATTTGAAAATCAAAATTTTAGAGGATAAGAAATCATATCAACAATATGTGTGAATTAAGGAAACACTAAAGAAATGTAACCTACAACCAAAGGTTACAAATTTGAGTTGAACGAAGATGGAATTGTCATCCACAAGGGAAAGTTTATGTACCCAATTCATAATGGTTAATTTTTTTAATATAAAACGAAATACATGACGTTATTTATGTTGGGAACACAAGTTATCAAAGGACTCTTGCATCCATAAAATTATAATCTCTTTTACCAACAATTCATAAATGTGTAGCTATCTATACTTATAAGTTCATGTAATTACAAAAGGGGAAGGCTAAGCAAGGACACCTAGCTAGTTTGATATAACCAATGGCCATTACGATTTCATCATTGAATTTCCCAAAACAATGAAACAACATGATTCAAGCATGGTAGTGGTGGAAAATTTAACTAAAATAGCACACGTTATTATAGTTAAGATGAAACATAAAAAAACCAAATATAGAATGGACTTACCAAATATAGAATGGACTTATATGAAATAAGTGGCCAAAATTCATGGAGTGATCAAAGTAATTGTGACGAATTAAGATTCCAAATTTACTTAAAAATTTCAAAAGGGTTTATTTAAGGATTGTTGTTTGTGGTTACCCATTATATTCCTTGTTTTGAAGGTATTGTTTTACCCATAATTATATCCCAAATAATTATAGGGTGTGGGGAGAATTCCCCCACTTTTGACATTAGGGGTTTTATAGGGGCCCTAACAATCATTCAGAGTGCCTCGTGATGATAGTTTTAGGGAAGCACCTCTTAAGGGAATTTTTTTGGGAAATTTTCCTTGTAAAATAATATAGTTTTCTACTTAATAAGCCCATTTTTGATTAAGTCATAGATATAATTTTATAAGTTATGTTATTTTTTATCTTAGAAGAAACCTTATTTTTATGTGATAATTGTGTTGTATATGTGTATTATTGAGAGAGAATTGTGAATGAGAGAGGAGGCTATGAGAGACTAAAGAGGAGGTTACAATGGATGTGTTACATATTTATTTCCTTCATTTTATGGATAGAATAATATGAAGGTATCACTATTTCTCTCTGGATGTAGTTGAAATGAGGGTGAACCATGTATATTGTTTTCTCTCTTGTACTATTATATTTCATGTTTTATTTCTACATTCATTTTGAAGTAAGTGCTCCAAGATATTATTTGTAGAAACCAGTAATATGGTTGAAAGTTAATTTTGATTATAATCTTATAGGAAAGGAGGATTTCTATTTCTAGTGGGAGAATTGGTGGAGTAAGGTCTTAGGGTCAAAATTTTCATCCATGGGAGATGCAAAGCGAGTATTAACTATATCAAAAAAATATCTTTCTATGACAAAGTGATCATGGATATAGCTTTTATGATTTTATTAGAGAGATTATCTGTATCAAAAAAATACTTTTAGAGAGAGAGAGAGAGAGAGAGGACTATCTATATCAAAAAAATATTTTTAGAGAGAGAGAGAGAGAGAGAGAGAATTTTAGAGAGAGAGAGAGGGGATTAGCTATATCAAAAAAATATTTTTCTATGACCAAGTAGTCATAGATATGGCTTTTATGATTTTATTAGAGAGATTATCTATATCAAAAAAATATTTTTTTATGACCAAGTGGTCATGGATATGGCTGTCAAGATTTTATTAGAGAGAT
>APFE031539838.1:0-28514 GCA_000404065.3 Pinus taeda
TGGTAAGTCAGTTATTATCTGTTGATATTAAAATTTCAGATGAGGATAAGTGCATCAGTCTGTTGTGTTCTCTACCAGATTCATTTTAAAGACATTGTTCTCAACCCAAAAATTTTATTAATCGAACACTTTGTTGCTAAAACTTCCTTTAAACTTTCCAAAACTGAATGGACATTTAGGATTCTTCAAGAAGGTGAGATTAAGCAAACTCATCAAAACTCAAAACATGATCTTACTTGAAATGTGATTTCATTTAGAAGGTTCTTTTAGCTGGCTTAACTGTGCCTTTGGGTCTTCTATTTGTCTCTTCATAATCTTGTTCCCAGCTCTCAGTTGCATATTAATCATCTTGATGTACTTGGCTTCTTTGATTGCCAGCACTGTCCAAGTATGAAATTGTGTATTACAGTCAACCACCTCTACAGCTGCATTTTCCTCCCATAGGGTTTTAATTCTGTAATAATTAGCTTGTATGACTGCATGTCTTCTAGCAGCTTTCTTCAATCTGGCAATCTCATGCTTAGCTGATTCCAATTTTCTTTTCAAGTCTGCTATATTGTCTTCTTTGGATGTGGAGACTATTTTGCCTGTGTTCTTTCTTTACTGGCGTTGTGTCACTTCCCCTGTTTCCTCTATTCTTGGTTTTGCCTCCTGTACTTGCTGAAATCTCCTTGTTATAGGTCTCCTGGGTTTAAAAACAAATTATTCAACTTGCTCATCAAATTTAAGCCTTTTTTAGGTTTTGGTTTTCTTTGTACTCTCTTTTTCTGACTGCATCAATTCATCTTGACCTAGTAGGGACTCCTCAAAGTCAATAGCCTGCAATAAATCATTTAGACTTCCCTTGGAAACGGGACTTTCTTCAACTGCTACTGCTTTACATTTTTCCTTAGCCATCTGACTTCTTGTTCTTCTCCTTGAGACTACTTCAGCTGCGCTTGCTTCAGGTACAGTCTTTTTAACATGAGCTTTTTCCTTAGTTGATTACTGAGGTGTGTCTTGAATGATGAGTGGTTGTACTGGCTCTCTCATTTGTTTCCTTTCTTGTAATTTTGGAACTCTCTTAGCTCTTGCTTCTATTTGGAGCTCTGCTATTGTGAGATCTCTTGCAGGTAGAGGACTGAGGCCTGTCTGGCTTTTGAAACCAGCCATAAAAACAAATGAATTCCAATCTTTGGCTACCTTTTGAAGCTCATCTAAGACC
Source organism: Pinus taeda (assembly GCA_000404065.3). Lineage (NCBI taxonomy): Eukaryota > Viridiplantae > Streptophyta > Pinopsida > Pinales > Pinaceae > Pinus > Pinus taeda. The sequence continues at coordinate 1,205 of APFE031539838.1, forward strand.
AGTAGTTTAATCAAACCATGATGAAACAAAGAGGTTTCACAATCCTCTTTCCTCAATTGTACTTTATCACACATCTTACTCAAACTACAGAATAGATAAAAAGGTAGATCAATGGAAACTTTCCCTGTGAAATGCAAAAGGAGCTTAAAATGGTACGAATACACCTTGTTATACCTTCCTTCGAAAGTCAAGTATTTTTGTATGCAGGTGAGTAAATGTGCATAATATTCTTTGACATAGCTCCTGGGCACTGACTTACTTAAATCTGCATTTACAAACTCTTCCTTTAAAAACTCCTTGCAACGATTCATGTCAAATTTGAAATTTTTAAACCATTCCTCTTGTCCTCGTGGAATCTCTGTCACAGTGGATATTATCTCTGGCGAGACCTGCAATTCTATCATAGCTACCTTTGAATTCAAGCCTGTGAAATTAAGCGCAAATTCTTTGGTTACTTGTGCATGTCCTCCTTCTAACTTCTTGCAAAAATTCCAGCACCCGGCTTTTTTGAATGCTTTCTCCACCTCTTTATTCCTTAGTGTTATATCCAGGCCTTCAGGCTCGTTCCTTAGACATTTGCCGGATCTGTGTTCTTTTTTCTCCATTTCCTTTCCAAAGATTTGCAAGCAATGACTACTAGCTCTGGTTTGAATTGTGATTCAGCTTCTTTTAGAATTCTACCTCGCTTGATTTTCAGCCTCGCTTGATTTTCCGCCTCGCTTGATCATACTTGTATTTGAACATGAAATCTTGCCGTTTAAAATCTCTCAAATTGCAATCTTGCAGATTTGTTATTCATGCAAGATTTACAACCATCATTAAGATTTATGCACGGTGGCCTTTCTTGGAAATGATGATTTGTGCGTATCAACAGATCTAATGGTGGTGATAATGGCAATGGGTGGTGGAATGTGATAAGAGAGGTACATGAACTGACATGAGATGACACAGCCTGTGATTCACCTAACGGACTTGACATTTCAGGAAAGATTCGCTGCGAAATGTACTAATCCCTGATTTCGTAGCGCGGTTAGTTTTAAATTTGAATGATGCGCAGCGGAATTGCCTAATAGGGTTTGTGCTACGAAACTGCTAAACTATAAAAGCGCTGTGAAAACACTTTAATAGTATGCATGCGCAACGCAATTACCAAAAGACTTGGTGATGGATAACAAGATGACATGTGGCTATGAAACAATGGTGAATGGAGGAGAACCAATGGTAGATAGGAATAAACTTGACTCATGACCTCTTAAAACTTCAGACTCTAAGAAAAAAAATAAAAAATGAAAACAACATAGACTAACACCGACCTTTGTCATCGGGCTAGGATGAAAAGTTACATATATAAGATCTCTTTTTCAAAGTGATAACAGTGGCTCCACTTGGGATAGTGCGCTCATGTAGTACACTAATAACTCGTATGTCCAGTGCTTTGTCCATTTTACGAAAGCATAGATGGAGTTGACAAGCATCCTTTTCTAGCTTTATGAGCCTTCACCTCGGGCTTGAGCTTCTTGTTCAGCTTGTCATTTATTTGCAACAAAGAAATACTGATAAAACGGGTATATACAATGTTGTGAGAAACTTGGCAGAATTTTAATCAACAGTAATGCTTTAGGAACCTGCCATTGACAAGTCCTCCAGCATATGGCTTTCCATCAACTTTATCATGGATCTGGAATGTAACTTCTTTGATCTTTTTGTCAAATGCTCTCTTGATTCTGTTCTGGTTTTGTTGATGACTGTCAAACACCTCATTTCTTTTCTCTTGCAAAGCTATCAGCTGATTGATCCTTCGTTGTATAGCATTCGGTTCCTCTTCTAATCCTTGAATCAACTTCATTACTGGTACTCCAAGGGATGTTGGAAATATGGCCTGAGCTACATATACTAGCTCATATGGTGATGTTCCAATGGACCTCTTTGTGCAAATCCGGTCAGCCCATAAAGCATATTTCAATTTCAAATGCCAAGCTTTTTTATTTTCTTGCAGCAGCTTCTTAATGATTCTCACAAGGCTCTTGTTTGATGATTCAGCCAAACCATTTCCCTGTGGATAATAAGCAGTGGAATGTCCAAGGGAAATGTGACACTGATGACAAAAATGAATCATTCTTTTAGACTTGAAAGCTTGAGCATTGTCAGTGATGATCTTAATTGGGCAACCAAATCTTGATAATATATTATTTTCTAAGAAAGAAATAATCACTGAATCATTTGCTTGCCTTGTGGGTATTGCTTCTATCCATTTTGTAAAGTAATCGGTGGCTGTGAGAATCCAGCGATGCTGTCCTGATGAAGGGGGATGGATTTCTCCTATAAAGTCTAATCCCCACTGCTGGAAAGGTGCTTCAACATATATAGGAACCAAGGGCAGTGGCATAATCTTTCTCTTTCCTTCAAACATTTGACATTCATGACATGTAGTTATCTTTTTATAGATATCTCTGAACATAGTTGGCCAAAAATAGCCAGCCCTCAAGACCTTGTTTGCAGTGGCTTTCCAATAGTGATGTCCTCCACAATCCCCCTTATGAAACTCATCAATTACTTTATCACCTTCTTCTTCAATGAGGCAATTTAATAATATTCCTCCTGCATCTTTCCAAAACAAATTTTGGTCATACACAAAATATCTAAGAGATTTCAATTTGGTAAACCGAGCTTTGGATTTTGAAAGATTATCAGGGGCTCTATTATGTTGCAAAACAAATGCTACATCCTTGTACCATTCTAACATCAAGAATTTTTCATTTATTTAGACCAATTCCTCTTCATTTTCAGAAATTTCTGAGATCTCTGTGCTTAAATTAATATCAATACAATCCAAATTTGATTGTGTCAGCAATTTAGCTAGGCCTTGACCCTTTACCAACTTTGTGGGTTTGATCTCAATGTCATACTCTAACAATTTTTCTATCCACTTCCCCCCTTTTCCATCTGGATCAGCTTGTGTAAGAATATCTTTTATAACAGCATTTGGAACGTAGGCAACAATGTGAGAGTGCAAAACATAAATTCTGAAATCCTTTACTGCTTTCACCAAGGCATAGGCTTTCTTCTCTAAGATGTTTATATTTCGATTCAGAATTTGCTAATGTCTTGCTAAAGAAGGAAATGGGTTGTTCAGTACCTTGACTTCCTTTTTGCAGTAGAACTCCAGCAATTGTGTCTTCAAATGCGAATGTGAAAATAAGGAACTCCTTGGTAAAATCTGGGCTGATAAGTACTGGTGCTTGGGTAAGTGCCTTCTTGATCTCTTCAAATGATTTCTTTGCTTCAACTGTCCACTTAAAATCCGCTCCTTTCTTTAACATCTTTGTTATGTTCTTGACAACTTCAGCAAAGTTAGGAATGAATCTTCTAACAAAGTTAACTTTCCCAAGAAAGGATTGAATCTCCTTCCTACTCCTTGGTAAATCTAATTTTTGAATTGCACTAAATCTATTAGGATCAATCCTAATTCCTTCTTCAGAAATAATATGACCAAGGAGTTTGCCAGAGGTTAAAGCGAAAATACTTTTGGTTGGGTTTAGAGAAATACCAAACCTCCTACACTTCAGCAGGACCCTTTCAAGGAGCTTTAAATGATCTTCTTCCTTTTTTGAAAAAACTGTGATATCATCAAGATAAACCACCACTGATTTGTCCTTTTCTTCAGCAAAAGCAATATCCATTGCTCTCTGGAAAGTGGCTCCCGCGTTCATGAGACCAAATGGCATCTTTGCATACATGAATGTTCCCCATGGTGTGGTGAAGGCCGTTTTCTCCTGATCATCTGGGTGAACAAGAATCTGATTGTACCCTGACAAACCATCAAGCATAGACATCCTTTGTGAACCAACAATATTTTGCAAAATCAAATCCATTTTGGGGAGGGGGTAATTATCCTTCAATGAAGCTTTGTTTAAGTTTCTGAAGTCTATACAAATTCTGATCTCTCCATTCTTTTTTCTGACTGGTACCAAATTAGCAAGCCAATTTGAGAATCTGATTGGAACAATAATTTTAGCATTAAAGAGCTTTTTCACTTCTTTTTCAACCGATGGCATCAGAAGAGGATTAATTCTTCTTAACTTCTGCTTGAAAGGCTTTTAATTCTCCTTAATAGGAATGGTATGCTGTATAATTGAAGAGTCATATTGTTTCAAGTCAGCATAACTCCACGCAAAAACATCAATGAACCTTTTCATCATCTCAACATATTTAGTCTTCATATCAGCTGAAAGAAATTTTGAAATCTTGACTATCTTAGGCACAACTGAATCTCCTAAATTGCAAATTTCCACCTCTTCTTCATTAGCTTGTAATCTTGGTGCTTTAAATACATCATTTTGATCAAATAATTTCTCAAGGGGAATGAGGCCCTTTGGAATTAAGTTGTTTTGTAATTGTAAGACTTCAGAACTTTCCTTTGACTCTACTAACATATTCTGTTGATCTATCTGATTGTTTTCAAATTCTCCCTTTAATTCAATGAAGTTCCTTACGTGTTGATCATCCTCAAAAACTTGCCAATTTGTGATATTATCTGGTATAACTGGTCTATGGCGAACCTACACTTCATAATTTTCAGAAGAGTGCTTAGGAATGATAAAAAGACTGGCAGAAACAGTAAGAGAATCTGCAATAGAGTTTTGATCTCTAGTTTTGATGATAAAAGAATAGGATTGAAATTTTTCCAACATCTCCAACACTAAGTTCCTGTATGCTCTCATCCTTACATCCTTAGTTTGTTATGTACCTTCTAATTGTTTAATTACCAATTCAGAATCTCGACAAACAACAATGTTTTTAGCTTTCAATTTTATCAAGGCTTCTAAGCCTAAAATCAGAGATTCGTACTCAGCTATATTGTTAGTACAATCAAAGTTTAGTTTGTAGGAGAGAAACTTACTTTCTTCAGTTGGACTAGTGATCCAAATCCCAGCTCCTGCCCCTTCTTTTCCTGCTGATCCATCAAAGTGTAATGACCACCAGCCTGTGGTATCTCTTTCATCTCCTTGCTGCCCTTCTTGACACTGATTTTCTACAGGTTCATCTTGTGATTCTCTTCCCACTGATTCACTGAAAAGGATAGTTGATCCAAGACCAGTATCGAATGAATAAATAGGAAAATTCTGAGGCTTGTCTTTGCTGCTTACCATGTAGGCCATTCTGGTCTCCCGATACAACCTCCTTTGTTCACCAAACACTGGGATGGTAGCATATGTAAGATCCATCTACATTGTGCCCTTGATTTTTGCTGCCCATGATCTCGAAAGAAGCATCCCAAACTTTGGTGGAATGTCTGCCACAACAATGTCCATAACAATTGTTTTTGCTGGAATTTGTGTGAGACCCACAACAACATCTTTTATCAAACCAATGCATTGGACTCTCTTTGAATCAAAGGAAAATAAATCCTTATATGGCCTAGTTACTTCTAACCCCAGTCTTTCCATGATTACTTTGGGCATGAGATTATGTGATGCCCCCGAGTCTAACATAGCATTATGTAGAGTCATATCATGAATGCTAATGCTTATGTAGAAAGGGGGAAACTCTTCATTCTGTTCATCTTCAAGTCTTGGACCCAAACAAATAACAGGATTATCTTCTTGTACATTTAGGATGTCAGCTACTCCTGGTTGTGAATTAAGCATTTCAACAATTTTACTTCTGTATTTGTCCACCTTGAAAATTTCATTAAAAGGGACTGATATCTTAATTTTTGCAATCTCGTTCTTAAGATTAAAAATAGAACCAGTCTTATCAATTTCTTTAGGAGGGGAAGGAATTTGAATATCCTTTTTGACAGGAGAAGAATCATCCTTACCTTCAACAACCTTTGAGTTTTCCTTTTTATCTTCAACTATCTTTGAGGTATCCTTCTTGGGCTGTGCTTTGTTTGCTGTAATAGGAACATTTCTATTCCTAAGATTGTACTGCTTTTGCATCTCAAAGATAGCGTGCTGATAGCCCTTTAAAAAATCTGAAGGCTCTTCTCCTGATTTGATCATACTGGACTCATCATGTTCCTCCTTAGTCAGGAAAATCCCTGACACTTCTTCATCAAAACAATGGATTGATTCCTCAGGAACTTCAGGCTCATCTTCTTCATCTACCAAATTTTGTTGGAAAGGAGGTCTCATTGGAGGATCTGACTGCTGATTTATGTTCTCTCTTGGTCTTTGTTGATTTTGAGGTCTTATGAACTGAGGGTTCCTGAATTGAGGTTCCTGCTGTGCTGGAGGAGCAGAAGCATTCCCAAGAGCTAGCCGATCCATCAATTTTTCCATGGTTTTCATCATTGTTTCAAACTTGTCTTCTGGAGCAGAGGTAGAAGGTTTATCTTCTTCTTTCAACTTAGCCTTTGCCATCTTTGATTTCTTAGCAGCAATCATATTCACCTCCACCTTAATTGTATCATTTTGCATGTCAGCAAGAGAGGCATAATCCCTTTCTCTGAGTAAGAGCGAGAAATCTGAATCAAATGCTTCAGCATATCTCAATTATGCCAAAGCTCCAGGAGGTTTCAAATGAGCTGGAATAGAATTGTATATTTTATTAAACCTCTTAGAGAAGTTTTGGACAGTTTCATCTGGAGCTCTTCTAATATTGTTGTATTCGGTAAGAGCTTGAACAGGGTTGGTTCTGTTTCCCCATTTCCTTAGAAAGCTATCTTCAAATTCTGCCCAACTGTGAATACTTCCGGCTCTGAGGGCTTTGAACCACTTTCTGACTTCCCCAATGAAAGTTTGAGCAAACAATCTTAGTTTTACATCTTCATCATCAACTTCTTCTCTGTCAACAAAATCATTGAATCTATCTACATGTTCTTCTGCTGTAATGTCTTCATCTCCTCCCCATGTTGGAATTCTGGCAGCATATTTGCTAGGAAGGTCATGTAAAACAACAGGGAGAGCTAGTGGGGCATACCTAGCAGGTATGGCCATAATGAATGGAGGAGCAGTAATAACAGGTACTGTATGACTGGTAGGACCAGAACTAATGTGAGATAGATTTCCTAGTGTCTGAGAACTAATGGGACTAGCAGAGGCAGAGGATAAAGTGTTGGTACGAAAAGGACTATTTGGACTTTGCAAACCACTGACAAAGGAACTCCAATTTGGGAGGGGTAAACCAGTTTTGGATTTGAGTAAGACTTCAAAAGGATCAAGCTCTTTGAGTTGGTTTAAATCTTCTTCTTCTAACAGTAATTATGGAGTAACAACCTCCCAAAATTCCTCCTTATCTTTTTGTGACACTAAGGATGAAGTATCGATGCCTCTTTTTTGTAAATCTAAAATAATTCCAATAATTTCTTCTTCGTTCTCAGACCTCAACAATACCTCATGAATTTTATCATCTACAATTTTATCTTCGGGACTTCTAGAAAATTCAGGGAACAAAGATTTCGAAAAAAATGAAGTACCTGGTATATCAGGAAATCTTTGCCTGATCTTTGAGATGGTGTTTGGATTATCCACAGGAGTAGGTGGATCTGGGTCAGGATTACTCCGTGTATATCTCCCTCTCAAAGCCACCTTTTTTAACTTTAAAATTGTATGGAGTCACCAAGGTAGAATGCAGCCTCGATAAAATCTCCTGAGCTCCTGCTACCTTCAGAAGTTCAGTCTCTTTGATTTCGGGAATGAATAATCTTCAGGCTCCCGGAAGACGCACCAAAATGTTATCTCAAAATCAGGTCCTAATAGGCTGCTAATCAGGTTGACTCTAAGTAACTATTTCAAACCTACTTTAGGCTGAGGCTTAGCCTCCTCAACCTAAGAGGGCTCTCTTAAAAGGGGTTAATGATTTTGATTATAGATAAGATGGCTAACTCTTTGTGAAACAACTGTAAGAATATAAATGGTGGAAACACATTCAACAACTATCCATTGGGCTTATGGAGTCAACAACATCTCAATATGACAATGAATTCAACCTTACATAGAAGTCAGGGCATTCAACATTTAAAATATTTAGAACATAACACTCAAATAGGACTACACAGTCTATGAATGCATACAGGAAGTCAGAGCACCTCAAGTGAATTCTGAGTGATTACACATTCATACCACTGCAAGAATTAGGAAAAGGACAACATCACACATTTTGAATATAAAATCCCTCGTGAATCCTGAGAAGTAAAGCCAAACATGTATTATCAAAACAGAGTCTTACATAAGCCAAATATCAGCCTTTTTCATAAAATTTCCAACCCTCTTTACATTGCTGCTTCAGCTATATATAGAGATCCTATTCTATCTGATTGAGATTCCTCCTCAAGCATGAGGGGAACTCGAAAACTACTTCTATTACTGACAGCTATTAAACTTTAACTACTTAATAAATACCACAAACTGTTAACTGGAGTTTTTAGAGATCTAAATCAAATTGGACTCTAACTTCATATTACATGAATAATGGCTTTGATTAGGATCATTCTCTTTCTTTGACATCTAGTTCTCTTTCAGTTTGGCTGAGATGGGTGTTCAATGCTCCACTCTGATCTTGTATGCCGTATCCTCTCCACTGTTCAGAAATATAGGAAACTATCCTTGCTTCTCGGTTTTATGGTTTTCAAATCCACAGAAGCCGGTCTTTCATCTTTTCTTTCTAAAACATGACGGGTGGCCACGTCTATTGATGTGTTGTCCACTGTTTTTAAAACATGACTATTGATGTGTTGTCCACTGTTTCTAAAATAAAAAAACGCATTCAGGCTGTATGAACCGTGCTTAAACTGCTCACGTTATATGCAAATTTGGATTCAAATCATTTTTCACCATCTGTCTTAGTCTGATTGATTGTTGTAGCTTCAGATGTCTCCTTGCATACATTTGTTCCTCAAAATTTTCCCGCTTCTGCTTCAAAATTGGCTTATTTATATTGGAACCATCACCTTCAACAGTTTCGTAGCGCGCTACGAAACTGCTGAGTTGTTTTAAAGACATTGTTCTCAACCCAAAAATTTTATTAATCGAACACTTTGTTGCTAAAACTTCCTTTAAACTTTCCAAAACTGAATGGACATTTAGGATTCTTCAAGAAGGTGAGATCAAGCAAACTCATCAAAACTCAAAACATGATCTTACTTGAAATGTGATTTCATTTAGAAGGTTCTTTTAGTTGGCTTAACTGTGCCTTTAGGTCTTCTATTTGTCTCTTCATAATCTTGTTCCCAGCTCTCAGTTGCATATTAATTATCCTAATGTACTTGGCTTCTTTGATTGCCGGCACTGTCCAAGTATGAAATTGTGTATTACAGTCAACCACCTCTACAGCTGCATTTTCCTCCCATAGGGTTTTAATTCTGTAATAATTAGCTTGTATGACTGCATGTCTTCTAGCAGCTTTCTTCAGTTTGGCAATCTCATGCTTAGCTGATTCCAATTTTCTTTTCAAGTCTTCCATATTGTCTTCTTTGGATGTGGAGACTATTTTGCCTGGGTTCTTTCTTTGCTGGCGTTGTGTCACTTCCCCTGTTTCCTCTGTTCTTGGTGGTGCCTCCTGTACTTGCTGAAATCTCCTTGTTATAGGTCTCCTGGGTTTAAAAACAAATTATTCAACTTGCTCATCAAATTTAAGCCTTTTTTAGGTTTTGGTTTTCTTTGTACTCTCTTTTTCTGACTGCATCAATTCATCTTGACCTAGTAGGGACTCCTCAAAGTCAATAGCCTGCAATAAATCATTTAGACTTCCCTTGGAAACTGGACTTTCTTCAACTGCTACTGCTTTACCTTTTTCCTTAGCCATCTGACTTCTTGTTCTTCTCCTTGAGACTACTTCAGCTGCGCTTGCTTCAGGTACAGTCTTTTTAACATGAGCTTTTTCCTTAGTTGATTGCTGAGGTGTGTCTTGAATGATGAGTGGCTGTACTGGCTCTCTCATTTGTTTCCTTGCTTGTAATTTTGGAACTCTCTTAGCTCTTGCTTCTGTTTGGAGCTCCGCTATTGTGAGATCTCTTGCAGGTAGAGGACTGAGGCCTGTCTGGCTTTTGAAACCAGCCATAAAAACAAATGAATTCCAATCTTTGGCTACCTTTTGAAGCTCATCTAAGACCAGTAGTTTAATCAAACCATGATGAAACAAAGAGGTTTCACAATCCTCTTTCCTCAATTGTACTTTATCGCACATCTTACTCAAACTACGGAATAGATAAAAAGGTAGATCAATGGAAACTTTCCCTGTGAAATGCAAAAGGAGCTTAAAATGGTACGAATACACCTTGTTATACCTTCCTTCGCAAGTCAAGTATTTTTGTATGCAGGTGAGTAAATGTGCATAATATTCTTTGACATAGCTCTTGGGCACTGACTTACTTAAATCTGCATCTACAAACTCTTCCTTTAAAAACTCCTTGCAAGGATTCATGTCAAATTTGAAATTTTTAAACCATTCCTCTTGTCCTCGTGGAATCTCTGTCACAGTGGATATTATCTCTGGCGAGACCTGCAATTCTATCATAGCTACCTTTGAATTCAAGCCTGTGAAATTAAGCGCAAATTCTTTGGTTACCTGTGCATGTCCTCCTTGTAACTTCTTGCAAAAATTCCAGCACCAGGATTTTTTGAATGCTTTCTCCACCTCTTTATTCCTTAGTGTTATATCCAGGCCTTCAGGCTCGTTCCTTAGACATTTTCCGGATTTGTGTTCTTTTTTCTCCATTTCCTTTCCAAAGATTTGCAAACAATGACTACTAGCTCTGGTTTGAATTGTGATTCAGCTTCTTTTAGAATTCTGCCTCGCTTGATTTTCAGCCTCACTTGATTTTCAGCCTCGCTTGATTTTCCGCCTCGCTTGATCATACTTGTATTTGAACATGAAATCTTTCCGTTTAAAATCTCTCAAATTGCAATCTTGCAGATTTGTTATTCATGCAAGATTTACAACCATCATTAAGATTTATGCACGGTGGCCTTTCTTGGAAATGATGATTCGTGCGTATCAACAGATCTAATGGTGGTGATAATGGCAATGGGTGGTGGAATGTGATAAGAGGGGTACATGAACTGACATGAGATGACACGGCCTGTGATTCACCTAACGGACTTGACATTTAGGGAAAGATTCGCTGCGAAATGTACGAATCCCTGATTTCGCAGCACGGTTAGTTTTAAATTTGAATGATGCGTTGCGGAATTGCCTAATAGGGTTTGCACTGCAAAACTGCTAAACTATAAAAGCGCTGCGAAAACACTTTAATAGTATGCATGCGCTACGCAATTACCAAAAGACTTGGTGATGGATAACAAGATGACACGTGGCTATGAAATAATGGTGAATGGAGGAGAACCAATGGTAGATAGGAATAAACTTGACTCATGACCTCTTAAAACTTTAGACTCTAAAAAAAAAAAAATTTAAAACAACATAGACTAACACTGACCTTTGTCATCGGGCTAGGATGAAAAGTTACATATATAAGATCTCTTTTTCAAAGTGATAACAGAGGGAATAGGCTTATTTAAGAGTAAATTTTCCTAATGATTGATGACCCCATTGAAGGATATCAACTTTTTGAGATACTCTGATTTGCTTGTCTGCCAGTGTTTTATGTAATTCTTCCCAAGAGAATGGGTCTTATGAGGAAGGCCAATCATCTTTCGCCTTCCATCGTTGCCAAAGGTGATGATATTCATATGGTTTTCAAAAATTAGATACCTTAGTAGCACCCAAAGTTTGTGAGAAGGTTTTAATCATAAGCAAACTTTCTTTATCTACTAAAAGAGGGAGTTGTTTCCATGCATATTCCAAAAAGGATGTTGTAGACCTTCTTCGTATTTCCTAGAAAGTGTGGGTATGCACCTTTGTTTTGCAATGTTGTACTGAATTCCATATCCTTGAGCCTTGGATATCCTCCTTCATCCCCTGTAGGTCCTCTTAAGTGCTCGAGGGGGCATATTTTCTTACCCAAATGTGTTTCCATAACTCAGGTCCTCCCTTAATTCACAGCCACCAGAGTTTCATGCTATAGCTTTTGCTAAGTAGGTCTGGATCACATAGACCCAACCTACTAGATGATTTTGTTCAAATGAGTTTTCCCCAACCTATTAAGGACCATCTTCACTCCTTATTTGACCCTCTCCAAAGGAAGTCACTCCACAAATATCAAAGTTGATTGCAAACTACTTTTGGAATAGGAATCAATAGCATTTGATGATTAGGAATTGCCTGCAACACCAATTTAGTAAAGGTTAATCGACCTACAAAATTTAGGGCCCGAAAAGACCAATTACTAATCCGTTGTCGAACTCTTTCCATGATAGCTTCCCAATTCGATGTTCGTTTATAATATAATACAAGGGGCACCCCGAGATATCTAGATGGAAGTTGGGCTTGATGAAAACCTAACTCTTGAGTCAGGTGTACTTGTATTGCTTCCTAGAAATTAAAGAAGAAGATATTCGTTTTTTCATTATTTATTAGATCTCTTGAAGCCTCCATAAAGCTCTACAAAATGTGCCTAAGACCTTTCACTTATTTTAATATAGGTGGCCCAAAGAAAAGCACATCGTCTACAGATTATTGGTGAGTGAGTGGAAGGTCTTGAACAAACAAACATAAGCCTGAAATATGACCCAACAAACAAGAATTCCAATACATTTTTCTAAGACATTCCATAACCAAAATGAAAAGAAATGGAGATAGAGGATCGCCTTATCTAATACCTTTATAAGGGCTAAAGGTGGAAGAAGGGGACCCATTGATAAGTACTGAAACGAAATTTGTTGTAATTAGAGATTATATCCAAGCAATCAAATTTCTAGAGAATCCAAAATCCTCTAAGATCTTTAACAAATAATCCCAACTAAGTTGATCATGTTCTTTATATAAATCCAATTTAATTAACATACCTAGTCTCTTCCTTACCCTTAAAGTGTGAATTATTTCTTGAGTTGCAATTATACCATCTAAGATGTGGTGACCCTCTACAAAACCTATTTGTTCTGGTGATTTTAATCCTAGAAGTAAAGGTTTCAAGTGGTTCACTATTACCATGGAAAATGTTTTATATATCACATTGCACAGAGTGATTGGATGAAAACATGAAATTCTCTAAGTTTCCACTTTTCGGAATAAGGGTAAGAAATGTAGCATCCAGGCTGGCATAAATTGATTGAGTCTTTCTAGATTCTTTTAAAAACTCATAATCTCTTAACATAGAAAGGTCCAACATGCCTTAAAGAAGTTGGAGGTAATATGTTGGGACTAGGTGATTTGTTTCTAGCAATATACATTGCCACCCTTTTGACTTCTTGATAAGAAATCAGTCTTATAAGAGCCAATTTTTGTTCTTTGGTAATAAGTCTGTGGATATGATGGAGGACAATATTAATAGTTGGTTGTTTGGAGGATGGATTTCTTGACATAATGTCATGAAAACACCTTACCAGTTCATATTCAATGTCTTGATGAAGGACTTTCCTTTCTCCATCTGCTCCCAATATTGAGAAAATCTTATTATTATAATGTTGCTGTAACATTGAATTATGGAATAATTTGGAATTCCTTTCTCCTTCTTTGAGCCACTGAACCCTAGATTTTTATCGCTAGAGTGTTTCTTCCTGTTTGTGTCAGTGCTCCAGTTTACATAGTTCGAGCCCTTCTTAGATTATCATTTCAGGGAATCTAACTTCCAGGATCATACATTGTTGAATCTCTTTCATCTGGTCTTCAAGCTTAGCTTTATCTTGTAAGATATTAACAAAAATTGTTTGTTCAATAGTTTCACCCGCTCCTTCAAGGTTTTAAGCTTTAGTTGAAACTTTTGGATTTTGGTCAAACCATATACATTAATCTCCAACCACCACTTGTTTAGGAGTTCAAGGAATCCAGGATGAAACCACAATGTTTCAAACCTAAAAGCTTGATTGTGTGGAGCTTCCTTTAGATCTAACTTAAGCCTTACTAGCCAGTGATCCGATCTAAGACAAGGAAAAATAGTCGCTTCCAGAAAAATATCTTTGTGCATCACCTCCTACGAGAGAAAGAAGTGGTCTAATCAACTTGCTATTTGGTGTTTCCCACCTCGACGATTATTCCAAGTATACAAACCATTAATTATTGATATTTCTACCAACTTGAGTTGTTTTATATAGTTTTCAAAGGAAGAAACTTCTGAATCTAATCTTCGTACATCACATTTCTTCTTGTTAAGTGATATAATTAGGTTTAAATATCCACCTACAATCCATAAAAAGTTTCCCACTAATTGCTTAGTGGTTAAAATTTGGTCAAAAAAGATATGCTTTTCTTCCACTATTGCGGGTCAATATCTTGTCATTAGATAGACTACCTTTGTCATCCCTATATATCAGAACTTCCCTATTAGCATTCTAGGACTAGAAAACCAGACTTGGAATACCACTTGAAGAGGATTCCACAAAATTTCAAGACCACACGCACTGTACTTTGCATCAAGTGACATGCTTTGATAGCCTTTCAAACAACTTCTAGAAATGGGGGATAATTCCCCCCTGTTAGCTTGGTTTCTTGTAAAATTACAATCTCTGGTTTCTCCAACCGAATTCGATCTCTAAGATATCATTGTTTCCCCTTGCTATTTATTCCTCTAATATTCCATGTTAAAATCCTCATCATGAAGGTGACTATAGAGAGGGAAATACATCTGACAAAACATTTACCTATCCTAAGTTGACAATATTTTCTTTGGTGGTTGGTAACGAGTTCTTCTTATTCTTCCTACCCTTCATTTTGATGTCCTTTGATAAGTATTTTTATAAGGATCTCTTTCCCTTTTTCCTTGAGTGCTTGTAGATATCAAGACTCTTGCCCTTCTTTAGAAGATTGTCTTTTCTTCGTTTTCCAGTTAAGATAAACAACTACATACATTATAGGAATTTTGAGGTCTAAAATTATAAAATTGTTATTAATGGGCCTCCTAAGGAAATAAAAAAATTATAGCTAAACCAATAAAATAATATTTATGAATTTGCAATTCACTTTTTTGCACCACAATCCATGTAACCATAGTTAAATTCAATTGAAAAGCTGTACCAAAATAAAATTAATAAAAAAAAATTATATTGATGTGACTATAAAAAAATGAACTTTTCAATAAAAAGTCATTATCATTGAACAACTAATGCATTTTTCCTTTGTATTTAAACAAGTGCTACATAGTAGCTAGTCCTTGCCACTAAGTTTAAACATAGCTAAAGTAAAAAAAATAAGTAAATTGAGTTTGTTCAAATTAAAGACTATTTTTATAGACACTATTTATTTTTTAATAACTTTATATATAATTTACAATAAATATATTTTTGGTGAATTAATTTTATTGAATGAGCTTATAATTTACAAGGAAATATACTATTGTATACTGCAATAAAAAAACACGTTTTTTATGCACTCCATCAATAATACTCTAGTAAAAAATGTTATAAATCACTAATCTTACATTAAACTGAGACTAGTATAGAATTGACTATATGTTTTTCATGAAAGATAAAATTGTTATTCTCACTTTCAAGAATATTAAATTATAAACCTTTTTAATAATGAACCACGTATAATATTTGATTACATTAAAAAAAAAAATTATGCACTCCATCAATAATACTCTAGTAAAAAAATGTTGTAAATCACTAATCTTGTATTAAACTGGGACTGGGATTGGTATAGAATTGATTATATGTTTTTCATGGAATTCTAATCTACATAAATATATAAGATAAAATTGTTATTCTCAATTTCAAGAATATTAAATTATAAACCTTTTTAATAATGAGCCACGTATAATATTTGATTACATTAAAAGATTTTATGCACTCCATCAATAGTACGTATAATATTTGATTACATTAAAATTTTTTATGCACTCCATCAATAATAATCTAGTAAAAAATGTTGTAAATCACTAATCTTGGTATAGAATTGATTATATGTTTTTCATGGAATTCTAGTCTACATAAATATATAAGATAAAATTGTTATTAAATTATAAATCTTTTAATAATGAGCCACGTATACTATGTGATTACATTAAAAAAAATCGTATATAAATGCTCCAAATCCATAATAAATCTAAATTAAATATTGTATAAAAATACAAATGAAAATATTACTAGTTTAAAGCAAAACAATTGAAAATATCGAAGTTACTAGATTATTCCAAAGGAACGGTGAACAAACTTTATATCTATAAAAAAATTTATACGTGTCGAAGCATTCTTGATCACTTTCTCTATAAAGCAAACCATTGTAAATATTAATAATATTTTATATTTAAATTTTGGTTTAAAATTTTGGTTGTGGTCTAAAAACGTTTTTTGTTTTGAAAAGTATGGAAATTTTAATTAGGGATTTTTGTAAATTTAGGTAAAAGCTTTCAAAATTCATAATGTTAGGTGTTTTAGAGAATTTTGATGATGTTGAATTTATTTTTATTAGCAAAAATAAGTTTTTGATGGTGTTGAATACGTTTTTGATGTACATTAAAAGTACACAGAGCAATTTTATTTTTTGATCAAATGAAGAAAAAATTAAAGGTCAATGATAAATATAAATTCATAAATTCTTAATTATATAATATACAATTAATTAAAATTTATATCAATTAAATTACACAATTAAATTATATAATAACATGTAATTAATATAAACCGATAATTAACATGTAATTAAGATAATAACATGTAATTAATCAATATACTGTATAAATTGCACTGAAAAAAAATAAAAAAAATCAAATATACTATATAAACGTCAAATAATATAATACAATAAATAATATAATACAATAAATGTAATATATTATTTTGTGTATTAATTTATAAACTGGTTATTGTTTAAAACGGGGTGGCTTAAGCCCCTAAAGAATCTTATATTAGGCCTAAAATATGTTACAAATATATACAATCACATCAATCGAATCAATCATCATATACAACAAATTCGCTGCATAGCAACGTCGCAGATGGGGATTGAACCTGGGCAGGGAGCATGTAAGCCGACAACCCCGCCATTGTACCATGCACTCACATGCAACTGGTTACAATTGTTATAAAATTATATAAGAGTTTATCAAATAATTTGTAAAAATTAAGATTTAATTTTTGTTTTGGACGTAATAACTTGAAATTAAGCAAAAATTGTAAGATCAATTATATATAATATATATATATATATATATATATATGCTTGTATTGCTATTAAAATTATAATAATATTATTCATAGATTTGATTTATCCTAAAATTACAAGGTTCACATTTTTATTTATTTTGATTTCACATGTATAATATATATGTATAGATATTAACTTATAATTAATTTGAAATTGTAATATTAAAAAAGATGAAATGAATATATAATTTAAAAATAAATATATGAAAATATAATATTTATTGAAAAGTGTGGAAAGACATGAAGATTGTATAAAGATATGCATTGTTTTTTTCAAAAAAATATGAAATGACAATAATAATATTTTATTCAAAAGGTGTGAAATCACTTTTATTATGAGTACTTTACTTTATGAATTTAAAAGTACTTAGAGCACTACCATGGTTAACTATGAGTTTTTATCTACCATTGAGAAAGTGACAAGTACCTTTAACTCAAACAATGCCACTTCAACCATTGGGGATGATGTCATCCCCTAAAATGTGATTGGTTCTCATAAAATGAATTTTGATTGTACATTTTTGCTATAGGGATTAATGCACGGGTGTTTGGTGATGTAGAAACTCTCAAGGATCTTCTCAGGATCCTTGACAGACTGTCAGATTAGATGCAACTGTCACAAAGATGCATGCATATCTATGTTAAACAAATGAGAATCAAAGCAGGGAGAATGACTTATTACCTCAAGTCTTGGTGTGGTGTTGCTGGAGAGCACAAAGTAACAAGGTGGAAGACCCCTTAGCTAGCTTTAGATCAAAACCTGCACATAGATAAGACAAATGTAATATCAAAACATATAACTTTGAAAAGCAATGCATTAACATATAAAGATATCTAATTACATGTATTTAAGCCACTCATAAGAACGACATTGCATAAATATGTAAACATATTACACTACCAACATCGCGGAGTGGAAAACATAATTGCAGTTCTATATTGATGTATAAAAGAGTGATTACAGCCATCGGTTGTATCAACCTTCCCTTACTCCTCCAACTCCTCTCTCTTTCTCCCTTCTTAACCTCTTGCTATGCCTTAGTCAGAGACTATGCTCGACAATCAAATAGGCAATCCTTTCAAATGTTTTGACCGTTTCCACAATGGCCCTAACCTCTCATATATAGCATGAGAGGATAAGCCTTGCTAAATCCCTCATGAGTTTCATCAGGCAAAATCAGTGACGTTTCCATGCCTTTGTGCTCTTTCCTATTTGTAGACTCCAAAAGGAATTAGTAATTCATCAAAACAGGTCGAGTTCTGAGGTTTCCCTGCTTTTGTGAGCTGACATAGAAGAGAATCTTGGGATATTTCTCAGTCAACTCATTCCTTTGACCCATAGAAGCTCAATTAGGTTGACTAACGCCCTTCCTGAGGTAACAAACAGAGTTACCCTAGGCACTAGCACACCCTTAGCCTTGCTAGGAAGCTTTATAAAGCAGATTGCTAGTTCCTAGACAACGTTAGCTTGAAAAATGGCCCTGTGCACGTGGTTAGTCCTTTAGTCATCCTGGTCTTCTCCTATAAGTTGATGAGGAGGTCATTTTTCTGTATAACAGATGCCCCCTAAAGTGTGAGATTAGAGGTAGCGACGATGGTCGAAATAATTTATATATTACTGTCATTTTCTTTGGAAAAGAGAGAGAGAGGATCGGAGCTTCGGGAATACGAGAAACCTGATATAACACATATATAAAAAATCTAAAATCATGTCCTGAGTTAGGCATTCCAACGCTCAATAGCTATGTCAGAGTGATTTCTCAAAAAAAAGATATGACGATCATAGTCGCCGATAAGCACAATGCAGATCCTGTTTCATAATAAGATCATTTTGATGAGTTGTCTCCAAATAACAATAAACACAACTTGGGAGAGGAAACAAGGTTGATTGATGTAAGCCTCTACCCAAGGTACTGATTTCCGTTTCACCATAACTACATAGTTCGGTACATGTGAATAAAGGCATTGAGGTTGAACATGTACGAAATCGTCTGATTACCAGGCAATACTGGAGACTGTTAACAGACACGAGGATGGCCACCGATAATGGTGATGGTCTCCAAGATGCACAACACAATCTAGCAAGTGTGAATAATGTTTTTGTCGTCAAACACTCGTAGAATCATTTAACCAAGAGCCAATAATTAAAATCCCTGACCAAACACAAGGTAACCTGCCACTGATGTCTACAAGTTCCAAGGCACTGAAGTGTTTCTGGGTCTGCTTCCTAGATAGAGTGTTGAAGTCAATAGGAAGAGACTTGTTGAAAGGTAGGCAATAATGTGTCCTACATCAGTTGACACGGAACAGGAAAATAATGATTTTTTTTAAAGAATCTTTTTGAGCATTGCGTCAAAATGATGAAGGGCATGATGGAAGAATATGCTTGATGATTTGATGGAGGAAAGATAAGATAAAGGTTTTCCCTTGAAAAATAGAAGTCACGACACAATGGTTTTAACCATGCAGCACTAGACTCATGAACACCAAAGAGTTTTAGGATACAGAGATGTAAGAACATTGGGGTATATAAGCTAAACTCATAGGATGGTAAGGTTCATATTGAGAGGTCGTCACAAGGAAGGTTTATTTGAGGGAGTACCATGTTCAAGGGAGCGACTGCTACCAAAAAACTCTTTTCAAAATACTGACATAAATCAATTGTATTGTCCACTTTCGCCATTGATTAATTTAGTGAGTCCAGACGGGCAAAAGCATTGGTCTTTTCATGTTTCAAGAGTCTGAAAAGATCGTAAAGAGAAACTCCATTCCTCATCTACTTAATTTAATGAGTCCAGACGGGACAACTTAGTGGTCTTTTCATATTTCGAGAGTCTGAAAAGATCGTAAAGAACGATTCTAGGGTGGTCCCTTTATCATAGTTTTTAACTAGGTGCGACAAAGGTTTAATAGTATACCCAAAATGGTTCCTCTTCCATAAGTTAATCTACTGAGTACGAATAAAGAGATAAACCTATGCTCAATAGATGTTTGCCTCATTTTGTTACGAGTACGAGGAGACAGACTAAACTCGATATCCATCATGAATTTTTAATGAGTCGCGCGAAGACAAACTCAATAGATCTTCATCAAATTTTAATGAGTCAAATGAAGAAACTTTGAGGTATCTTTTTCAGTTTAATGAGTGAGGAAAAAGAGGTAAAAGAACTACTCATTCCTTCTTCGTAGATTTAACGAGCCTGAAGAAGGGAAAAGCTAGAGGACTTCTCAATTTAAGAGCAAGAAAGAGTCCCAAAAAGGAAAGCACTCATATCGTCATCGTAGGAGTTTAACAAGCCCGATGACGAAAAATCGAGGATTTTTCAATTTTACAAGCGATAAAAGTTTCTAAAAAGAATGCTTAGAGCTTCTTCATAATTTTTTAACGATCTTAAAGAAGTAACTCAGGGTTTTTTCAATTTTATGAGTGAGAAAAAGTCCCCAAAAAGAATGCTCATACTATCTTTTTCAGATTAATGAGCTAGAAAAAGAGAGAAAAAGAGTTGCTCGGATCTTCTTCATAAAATTTTAACGAACCTGAAGAATTAACTCGGGGATTTTTCAGTTCAAGAGCAAGAAAAAGTCCTAAAAAATAACACGCTCATATCTTCTTTGTAGTAGTTTAACGAGCCCAAAGAATGAGACTCGAGGTTTTTCAGATTTATGAGCAATAAAAATACCATAAAAGAACGCTTGATCTTCTTTGTGGTAGTTTAACGAGACCGAAGAAGGAGACTCGAAGTTTTTGCAGATTAACGAGCAAGAAAAATACCATAAAAAGAATGCTCGACACTTCTTGAACTCATGCTTGACAATAGAAGGGTCTATGCCATGCATTTCCTCATAAGACCAAGGGAAAACATTGCAGAAATCCTTGAAAGGGTAGGTGAAGCTCACAATTTCCTCAGGATTGTGATTGGCTCCAACCTAGATGTTTTCTACGATGCCTATCTTGACAGAAATATCGATGAGAAATGTCTTTGAGAGATTGCCCATGTTCCCTTCCAAATCCAAAGGTTGGGTAGTCATATAAGGCGAGGGAATGATTTCAAATGTGTTAAAAGATAGGATTTGAATGGGCATCGTGTTCAAATCATATATCGAAACGCGATGGTGAGAGTCATCCCAAGGTCGCTCTTCTAAACACATGATCTCTCTAATAGCTTTTTTCGAAGGTAGCACTTGATTGATGAGATCGTTAGAAGGAGAATTTATGGGAGAGGAGGCAGTACCATTGGTCATGACCAAAGTGACCGAAGATTCAGATGCAGATTGAATAGCTTGATAGGCCAATTCAGCTGGTGACAATCACATTTGTTCTCCGTAAGCATCAATGTCTGAAGGGGCTAGGAGGATCCAAGGATCAATCAGTTCATGAGGAATGGATGAAACCATAAAGATTTTCTGTGGAACCACGAGCAACGGGAGAGGAAAGCAACCCATCAGGGAAGAACCCTTCAATAGACCGGTGACGATACTAACATAAGAGTCAGCTATGCCACCCACTAAGGGTACAAAGTCGCTAGGTAATAGGGAGTAATCTAGGGTGCAAAAGGATAGCTGGTCCATTGTGACTATCCTTCCATCTAATGGAAATAGGATGATGCGAAAGAAAATATACATAATGGAGGTCAAGGCGTAAGTCCAATTGCGACCCAACATTAGATTATAGTCGAGCTTTCTATCTACAACTTCGATGTCCACCGTTACCATTTTCCCACCCAAAGTGATGGGGTAGCTAGGTAGGTAACCTTTTGGGATGAAAGTGTGGCTGTAGAAAGCTTTAAAGGAATTCAATGGTGGGGATAGGGTTGGAGAACCCAAAGTGAGCCAACATGAAGCTAACATGACATAGGTTGAAGCACCTTCGTCAATGACAATTCTATGTACTCCCCGCCCTTTCGAAAATATTTGCACCTAAAATACAAGATGGTGTGAAAGGGGAGGTTTACATTTGTCCATGTCAAAAATTGCAAGCATGGAATCCTGAGGGTTGACCCCACCAATTGCATAAAGCAGAGCTTTCCTTTGCGTTGGAAAGGTTTGCAATGCTTAGAGCACTGACATAGTCGACGTTGCGTGCACCAAATCTTCTACAATACTGTAGTTCTGGGCAGCACGTGCAGATGTATTATGCGTTGTGTGACAAAGTGCCCCTTTTGGGGGCGAATCACAAGATCAGCAACTGGCCTTTCGATATGAAGATCGTTAGGTGACGGTGGGTTTTGACTCGAGGAGGCTTCCTCAACATTAGCGACTGGAGCTTCATAAGTTTTGGCTCTGGTTTGAAGATCTACAGTTTCAAAGGTGTAAATGGTAGATGGTCCTTCACCAGCTGAAGGATGATGCGTGTTGAAAATAACAACAAGAAATGCTAAATATAGAAGCGCTAAAAATATCATTGCTATAAATAACATTTTGGGATACATTCCAATTTTAGTTAGTCCCTGAACTAAAATTGAGAATTAAAATTCGAATTTGATCTTAGCAACTGTTTGAAAAATTAATAATTAATTCATCTTGAGTTAATTAGTTGGAGAAAATCAAACATGAAGTCTATATGAAGACATGCAACAATTATCCATTTGATTGGGGAAGTTATCCCTTAATTAAGGAGATCAAGATGAGTTGTACTTTGGGTTGTAATTAGTTAGCTCAATTAACTGAGTTAAGTCCAGTTAGATTAGTTCCTAGAGTTTGTGGAACTAGTGTATTTCAGATAACTGAATATTCTCTCATAAATAACTCATGCATGTCAGTTCAGTCAGAGACCCAGTTGAGATCAGAGGATGGGACAATGTACTATCAGTTGTAGGAATATTCCATTGAGGATATATCTTGCATGCAGAAGGAATTCATTCCTTGAGGATTGCATAGTTATTTCTGAGTTTGGTGAGTTATGTGAGAGGTGAATTCGCACAGGTGGCAGCCAAAGGACCCAGGAGAAACTCTGCAAGGAAATAGGAGGCTTGGAGGACTGAAGGAAGGCATATGTTGTGTCTATTCAGTCTATGAGTAGCATTGAGGGATTGTACTGAGAGCTGGATAGCTTGTGAGCAAAATCATTGCGTAATCCAGAGATATTTCCACTTGTATGATAATACAGAGATCTGGGTTTTTAGCTGAGGATTTCCCGAGAGTATTCGTCTGTGTTCATGTGTGATTGATTTCTTCTTCATATGTTATATGTGTTCTATTTGATCTTGCTCAAATTCGATTAAGCTTCTGCAAGTTTGTTTGTAGAAGTAGATCAAGTATTTTGCTTTAGTTAGATTGCATTATCAGGTGATCTATAGTGAGAATTTCCACATGGTATCGGAGCAAAGGTGATGAAAGTGGAGAACAATATACAAAGAAGTTCGAAGTTTGAAGTTTGAAGTTCTTAATTATAGAAATTGAATTCCTATTACATCTCAAATTTCACTAATGGCGTTCAACAGTTTGAGACTCGAGTATGCCCTGGATGGCAGTTCGAAATTATATAGCCTGGAAGGATCGCATGGAAGCAGTATTAGAGGACAACTGTTTGAAGGACTTAATTGATCAAGAATTCCCCAAGCCAGTAGCAGCTAATTCCCAAGAATTGGCGGAATGGAAGAAATGTGTGGCTAGAGCGAGGAGCATTCTTCTAGAGGGAGTTCGAGACCACATTGTCTCGGGTCTCCTTGGGAAGGAGACACCATTTTTAATGTGGAAAACATTGAAGGATCTATATCAGAACAACATCGATTAAAGGAAGCTGGCGCTGAAAGACAAGCTTTAGAAAATCATGTGTGTAAAGGGCGACACGATCTCTACATATCTGAACGAGCTCACTACCTACAGGGATGAGCTTGGAAGTGTAGGAATCATGACAACTAATGATGACATGGTGAGTCTTGCTCTCCTCGGTCTTCCTAAGAGCTGACATAGCTACCAAGACTCAATAAAATTTGGAAGAGAGAAACTGCTAGATTGGGAACGACTATGGTCGGATCTGATGCATGAGGAGATAAGGAGAAGCACTAGAGATGGTTCTTTATCAAAGCATGATGATGAAGAAAATCTAGCCTTAACGAGTAAGGCAAGGAAAGGGAAAGGGAAGGCTTCCCATTCCAAATCGAGTTCTTCCCATGGTGGGAAGAATATTGACAAATCAAAAGTGCGATGCTTTCATTGTCATGAGGTGGGCCATTATGCAACAAATTGTCCACAGATGAAATCCAAGAAGGGATCCTCGAAAGGATCAGATGGTGAGGCACTTGCCTCATAGTTCGAATTGGATTTCACCCTCATCGCATGCATGGCTTCATCGATGGTGGGTTGTGTTTGGTACCTGGATAGTGGAGCCTCATTCCACATGATCGACGACAAGAGTTTATTCAGTACCATGGAGGAGAAGGACCTCCAGATGCGCATAGAGATGGGTGATGATGGAAAGTATCGTGTTTCAGGTGAAGGTACGATTGTGTTTCAGAGGGAGCATGGAGCTCTTCTCACCTTGACTGATGTAAAGTATGTGCTTGGAATGAAGAAGAACTTGGTGTCCATCGCAAAGTTGGAAAACAAAGGCTATGATGTAGTCTTTAGTAAAGGAAAGGCATTCCTAAGACACATCGACACTGGGCAGAATAAGAGGATTTGGATTCGAGTTAAGAATTTCTACAAGTTAGAGGTAGATGACTATGCTGCATTGAGTTCCAAAGCAGAGTTGGTGCAAAGCCAAGATATTGGCGATCTATGGCATAGAAGATTGGGCCACTTGCACCATGGGGCCTTGAAGATCATGTAGTATATTTCTACCGGACTTCCCAAGGGTAAATTGGAGCAAATGGATACATGCAAAGGTTGTACCTTCGGTAAGTATGCAAAATATTCCTTTTAGGATCGAGACAGTCGAGCTGGAGCAATCAGGGAGTGAGTTCATACAGATGTGCGTGGACCATTCTTGACAGCATCCACCGCTAAACAAAGGTACTATGTTATTTTCGTCGATGATTTTTCTCGTAAATGTTGGATCTACTTCATGTAGAAGAAGGATCAAACGTTCTCAAGGTTTTGTGAGTTCAAAACCTTGGTTGAGAAAGAATCAAGAAAGAAAATAAAGGCCTTGCGAGGCGACAATGGTGGAGAGTATGTCTCTCAACAGTTTAAGGACTTTTGTGCAACAAAAGGAATTAAATGGGAGCTGACGGCACCCCAAAACCCACAACAGAATGGGGTGGCCGAAAGGAAGAATAGAACGATTGTGGGAGTAGCTCAGGTAATGTTGCATGACCAAGGCCTACCACTTCATTTGTGGGTTGAGGCATGCAATACAACAGTATACTTGCAGAATAGAAGCTCGCATCGGATATTGGGGATGAAGACACCAGAGGAGGCTTTCTCCAGGAAGAGACTCGATTTGAGTCACTTCAGGATCTTTGGCTCACCAATATTTTTTCCATGTGACCAAAGATGCCTGGAAGAAGCTAGAGCCAACAACAGAGTTGGGGATACTTGTGGGGTACACTAAGACACCCCACAACTATCAGGTATTCTTTCCTATCGGTCAGAGGACAGTTGTACGTAGAGATATGAAGTTCGACGAGCAAAAGGACATGCGAGTATCCCTTGAGAGGGAGCTCAAGTTGCATGCAGAGGAGGAAATTTTGGTTCCTAAGGAGGAGGAGCCTTAGACTGATGCAGAGCAACTGAATGCAGAGGATCCAGGAGTGGACATCCACTCATCTAGAGTCTTCCAAAGATGGGCAGAAAAACTCAAGGGAAGCTGACAGATTGGTGATGGATGCAAAAGAGAATGTGGGATAGCCATCTTCTTAGCATAGACAGATGAAGTCACCTGAGTAGTACACTGGCTACATGGCCCTGGTTGGGGAATGTATAGAGACCGAACCATCTTCCTTCGAGAAAGAAGTGCAATAGCCAGTCTAGGTTGATGCTATGGTGGAGAAGTATGACTCCATAGTTCGGGACAATGTTTGGGATGTTGTTCCAAGACCGGAGGACAAGCCAGTGGAGAGTTCCCGATGGATTTACAAGGTAAAGCAAGCAATTGATAGTAGTGTTGAGAAACATAAGGAAATGTTTGTTGCCCGTGGTTTCTCACAAGTTGAGGGGATCGATTATGATGAGACTTTTGCTCTTGTAGAAAGGTACTTATCTATCAGATCAATGTTGGCATTATCAGCATAGATGGGATGGAGGATCCATCAGATGGATGTGAAGATTGCGTTCCTCAATGGCAAGATTGAGGAAGAGGTGTACATAGAGTAGCCAGAAGGCTTTGGTACCTTCAATCGTGAGTTGCATGTGTGTCAACTCAAGAGAGCTTTGTACGGGTTGAAGCAAGCACCTCGTGCTTGGTACACTAGGATCAGCAACTATTTCATCGGGTTGGACTTAATAAAGAGTGAAGCGGATGCGAACCTTTACCACATCTTGGTAGAAGGTAATCCATTGGTCATTTTTCTTTATGTTGATGATCTGATATTGACAGGTGATGATCAGTTGATCAAGTCTTGCAAGGAGGACCCTGCAAGAGAGTTCGAGATGAAAGACATGGGTCTCATGCACTACTTTCTAGGCATGGAAGTGTGGGAGGAGGATGGGGAAGTGTTTATGTCTCATGGCAAGTATGCCAATGAGATACTTAGGAGATTCCACATGGATAATTGCAAGACCATGTAGACTCCTCTAGTCGGTAACTGGAGGAAGGAGGATGTTACTTCAGGTGAGGTAGTAGTTGCTACTGTTTATCGGCAACTTGTGGGTTCATTGATGCATTTAGTAAACACACGACCAGATTTGTGCTTTGCGGTGAACCAGCTGAGTCAAGCTATGGTTTAGCCTACCAAGCTATTTTGGAAGGAAGCGAAGCATGTGCTGAGATACCTCAGAGGCACATCTCAGTATGGATTATGGTACAGACGGACAGAGGGAATGAAGCTTCAAGGCTTCATAGATGTAGATTGGGCAGGGAGTCCATTAGATCGGAAGAGCACTTTATTGGGTTGTGTTATATTCTTTCCACATAGTTAATAGGGGGTTTGAGGGGTACCCGTAACCCCACTTTATGGGGTCTGGGGCAGTGCCCCGGGAAATTTTGGTTTTGGATCCTATGTTAGGTTGAGCGGACCCATCTATGGTTTTGTGCATGATTTTCGCACATATTTTTTGGACGCGATGGT
>APFE031539838.1:32676-43227 GCA_000404065.3 Pinus taeda
GAGGCAGAATACATGGCAGCCACTCATGCAAGCAAGGAAGCAGTTTGGTTGCAGAGATTGTGTTCAAGTATGGGATTGATTCAGGGAGCTATAAGGATAGACTGTGACAGCCAAAGTGCAATTTTCTTGGCAAAGAACCCTGCTTATCATTCAAAGACAAAGCACATTGATGTTCAGTATCATTTTGTGAGGGATATGATAGAAGACAAAAAGGTGTCTCTGGTAAAGGTGGACACTTTGAAGAATACTGCAGATGAATTGAAAAAATCTGTTAGCTCTGAGAAGTTCTCTTGGTGTGGAGAAACAATGGGTGTTTCAGGGCTGGAAAAAAGACTAAGCTCTCCTGTGGCCCCCTGTGGAAAGAAAACAACAAGTGGGAGATTGTTGGGTTGTGTTATATTCTTTCCATAGTTAACAGGGGGTTTGAGGGGTACCTGTAACCCCACTTTATGGGGTCCGGGGCAGCGCCCCAGAAAATTTTGGTTCTGGACCCTATGTTAGGTTGGGCGGACCCACCTATGGTTTTGTGCATGATTTTCGAACATGTTTTTTGGACGCGATGGTTTTCGGTCCATGGTATTGGATGTGATGTTTTTTTTGGTCCATGGTATTGGACGTGATCGTTTTTCGGTCCAGGGTATTGGATGCGTCGGCATGTATAAATATGTATTGTAACATTGAAAGGAATATAATGAAAAATCAGGCTGGTAGTCCCGGTTTTGGGATCCAGGGGAAATCTCTGTGCATATGTGTTTTTATGTGTTATGCTCTTGCATTTTTTATTTTTCCTATGATTTAGAATTCGTATGCAAGTAATTTTTGTACAGGGTTACAACCTACACACTTCAGGAGGAATTTTCAACCTTGGTTTAGCTGCAGTTTCTCGGTACAGCAGGAAACAGAGGTCAATTGCACTTAGCTTAGTAGAGGCTGAATACATGGCTGCCAGTTAGGCAACATGCGAGGCCATTCAGATGCAAAAAAATCTAGTTGGATTGTTTGATAAGAGGATGGATCCAACTGTGATCTATTGTGATAATCATAGTTGTATCAAACTCTCTGAGAATCCAATATTTCATGACTGGTCCAAGCACATTGATATCCGATGTCATCATCTTCAAGACTGTGTGGTGAAGAGGATCATATTGTTGTAGTATGTTTCAACCGAGGAGCAGGATGCAAATATTTTGACTAAGGCATTGTCAAAATGCAAATTCAAGTTCCACAGAGATAGGATCGGGGTGACAGATAATCCCTTTCTTGTTGAGAGGGAGTGTTGAAAATAGCAACAAGAAATGCTAAATATAGAAGTGCTAAAAATAACATTGCTATAAATAGCATTTCGGGATACATTCCAATTTTAGTTAGTCCCTGAACTAAAATTCAAATTTGATCTTAGTAGCTGTTTGAAAAATAATTATTTAATTCATATTGAGCTAATTAGTTGGAGGAAATCAAACATGAAGTCTATGTGAAGACATGCAACATTTATCCCTTTGATTGAGGAAGTTATCCCTTAATTAAGGAGATCAGGATGAGTTGTACTTTGAGTTGTAATTAGTTAGCTCAGTTAAATGAGTTAAGTCCAATTAGATTAGTTCCAACAGTTTGTGGAACTGATTGTGAGTTCAGTTAGTTAATGCATGCATGCATGTAAGTGTACTTTAGATAACTGAATATTCTCTCATAAATAACTCATGCATGTCAGTTAAGTCAGAGACCCAGTTGAGATCAGAGGATGGGACAATGTACTATCAGTTGCAGGAATATTTCATTGAGGATATCTCTTGCATGCAGAAGGAATTCATTCCTTGAGGATTACACAGTTATTTCCGAGTTTGGTGAGTTGTGTGAGAGGTGAATTCACACATGTGGCAGCTAGAGGACCCATGAAAAACTACGCAAAGAAATAGGAGGCTTGGAGGACTGAAGGAAGGCACATGTTGTGTTTATTCAGTCTATGAGCAGAATTGAGGGATTGTACTGAGAGTTGGATAGCTTGTGAGCAAAATCATTGCGTAATCCAGAGATATTTCCACTTGTATGATAATACAGAGATCGGGGTTTTTAGGTGAGGCTTTCCCTAGAATATTCTTTTGTGTTCATGTGTGATTGATTTCTTCTTCATCTGTTAGATGTGTTCTATTTGATCTTGCTCAAATTCGATTAAGCTTCTGCAAGTTTGTTTGTAGAAGAGATCAAGTATTTTGCTTTAGTTACATTGCGTTATTAGTTGATCTACAGTGAGAATTTCTACAATGCGAACCACCATTTCCCCCTTGCAGGGGTTGGGGTTGGTTTGCAATAAGGTGCTACTGCTACTGAGCAGGGAAAGGATTGTTTAGGACCGCAGGGGTCCTGCTAGTGTCCTTTTTAGCAATGAAATCTGTGCATTCTTGGAGACGCAGACAATGATATGTCATATGGTTTTCTTCATAGATTTTGCAAGGGAATTTGGTAGGTTTTTCCTTTCCATCGTCAGAGGGCGCAAAAACCTTTTGCGTTAGGTTGTACTACTTGGTGGACTACTCTTCAGAAGGAGCATATTTTTCTTATTATTCTTTTTCTTACAGTCGGGGTTTTGTGTAAACAACACAGAGTTTATCGCAGCGGTAGGAAGAACAATCAATTTGGTAGAGGGGTCAACTGATAGCTGGGAAATGTGACTGCTAAGTTGTTTTACAACAACCCCGGAGGTGGCGCCAATAATACCATTGGCGTGCGCACCGGGTTGCTGAGTAGCGAGAGAATTGGAGTTTCTAGGGGCATTGGGAATGACATCATATAATGTGCCAGATTACGAATAAATCATATCTAAGTGTTGGGCACGACGAATGGATTGGTCTTTCGTGACCGCACCACCTAAGGTGACATCTTTAGTGATTTGAGGGAGAAGAGATTTGCAGAACCAATCCGCTAATAGATAGTCTAGGAGGGGAGCTTTGACTATCCTCCACCTACGTCTCCATTCATGGATATGATCAGAGATGTGGGTGGCGGTGTCCTAACGTAATGAAGTAAGGAGTTCTGTCCTAGTTTCATAGTGGATGGGTAGCTGAAATTGCTTTAAGAATTTCGTTGCTAGAGCACCAAAGGTATTGACTGATGCACATGGTAACTCAATGTACCACTTGGCTACATTTCGAGTAAGGGTGTGGGGAAAGAGCCGTACCCGGATACTATCATCCACCATGGAGTTGGAAACACACCATAAATGATAGGTGGTGATGTGCGTACCCAGATCCTCCCCTTGTTTCCCTTCGAACATTTGGATGTCTGCCGGAATTTTGTGTGGGATTGGAGGCCAAAGTAAGTTGTGATAGATGGGGTCATTGGTGAGTTTGTACAAGTCGGGGATATCAACCGTTGCCAAGAAAGGTAAGGTGTTTGATGCCCTTGAATCAGACCAAGGTGATGACATATGACTTGAGGATCCTTGCGGTCCTCCCATCGTGTTGTTCCCAAAATTATACACAGGATGCATGGAATAGTAATTTCCTTGGGGTACAGTCGTGTACTGTGGTTGTCCATAGGGATTGTTAGACTGGGGGTTGTAAGTGCCCCCAGGATAATTAATTCCCCCTTGACTCATTTGAGGTTGAGAGTGGGGTGCCCATATGGATTGAGTGGGACCTTGTTGAAGAATCCCGCTCACCATGTAATTAACTATAGGTCCTTGACTGAAATAAGGAGGGTTCATGTCAATCAATGAATGTACATGTTGTCCTGTAAACGGAGGGGGAACTGTAACGTTCTCAGATGGTATGTGCATATTGGGAACATTGGCCCCAAGCATCTTAACCTGGGGGTTGGAACTAAACAATGGATGCCAAAAAAGGGGCTATTGACGGGACCCTTGCTAACCATGTTATATGCAACGTTATAAGGAGCGCTATATGTAGCACTTCTTGAGGGTCCAAGAGCTGACACAAAAGGGGCGAAACTAGTAAGAACTGGTTTCCACTCGTGTTGGGTGTCATGATAGGGTTTGAACCTGGGACATGTGGGATAATAGGGTTTGCCATCAAAGGTGTGGTACTGATTGTCGATTGGGGAGGTGGTGGTGGACCAAAAGTTTCCACAAAAGCCCATGACCCGTTATTGGTCGATGGGATGGGTGGTGTAGGTCCAACAGAAGACATAGGAGGTACAAATGTAACTGGAGTCAAAAGTGGTCCCAACGGATTCATGATCGGACGATTGTATGGAGGAATGAAACCTTCAGTAAAGAAATATTCCGGCAAGCTTGAATTGTGGGATGTCCAAACGGATTCAGTGTTACATCTCGGAGACTAATTGCCCAAAGACGGGTAATCCGGTTCACTGGGGCTCGACGGATCCTCCAAAATGAGTGGGGGAAGAACTAACAACCATCTAGATTGACGATGAGGGTCGGATGTAGCCACGGTGGCCAATAAATTTTATCAATAAATTTTGTAGTGATATTTATTAAAGTCTCGGTGATAATAAACTGGCACTTAAAAAATAAAAAATACACTAAAGAAATCAATCAACAAGCAGAGGGTATGACCTTGTCTGATAACCACCATTCTCTAGAGATGAAACCCAGTATCATAATGGATAAAAGAGAGAGTTGGACAAATTTATAGTTATGATTACTCTTGAGCTTTGCCCGAACCTCAGATCTAGGGGCCAAGTACTCTCGTGAAGATGAGTACCCTCCTAAAAGTCGAAGACAGAGTAGGTTCGTCTATGTTAGGTACCAGGGTAGCCTGCCCTAGTTTGGCCACTATGGTTACCTCAAATCAGAGACACTACCAGGGGGGACATAGTCGCAAACAATACACTGTGTGGGCAGGATACCTGAGTCCTTGACTCAGCTCTGATATCCCCGAAGGGATCCCCGATATACAAAGTACCCAAAGGAGATGTAAGCATAGGCTGGCTACCTTCGTTTACAATCTGATGTTGTCTTGTATTTAGCTCTGCTTTTACTGGAGTGGTCCCGGATAGTATGAGTGCAGAAGGATTTCCCTCATTAATGACACTAGATTCTGTGTAATGTCTTGGGTAGTTAACTCACAACTGCCTAACCCAAGATCCTAGCCTAAACTAATGTGTGTTTACTCTAAAAAGAGTTGTTGATTGATTTTATTAGGTAGATTTTAAATGTACTTCGTTAGAGTCTTCGGTAGGGGTGTTAACACATGAAGTTATATGGGACTCTGACTCAAATCATGCAAAAACAATGCTTGTAAATTTCACTTTCAATGAAGAAGTTACTTCTACAAAGGGAGAATCATTCATACACCAATATATATATACTGTGTATACAGTTCAGTAAAACACTAGCACAAACGACAGAACTAACAATGCTCACTAACAACTTTTGAAACCCAATAATGCAAATCTAACCAACTAAGCAGAAACAATAATTTTTTTGTATTTTTTCTTTTATGAAAACAAAAACTTTAAGAAGTAAATCTATTTTCTTAAAAAAAAAATTGTTCAAGAGACAGATCAATCAAACAAACACAACTGCAGATCCCTAATTAGTCTACAAGTAGATTTCCCAACCCATGAGGTCACAAAGCAGTCTATTTATCAAGAAGTGTCAGGCTAATACTCTGTAATAGAGGGTACAAAGAGTTACTTGTTGCACTAACACATTGTGTGTGAGGCAACAATTCTTTATAAAGCACTGTTTACACAAGAAGACATCATTAGTTAGGAAAAAGGCTCAAAAATAAGGTTGTGGAGATCAAATCTAGGGCTGAGCACTCAAAGAAGGGTGTTGTATAGTCCTAAGTGGTCAGAAAGGGGATCAAGAATTACATGAAGGCATGGAAGAAAGAGATATCTAGGAACTTTCAGAGAAAATGGGGAACTAAATGTAGTCCCTAGGGGAGTTGCCAATTCTACTATAGGGATTAATGCACAGGTGTTTGGTGATGTAAAAACCCTCAAGGATCTTCCCGGGATCCTTGGCAGATTGTCAGGTTGGCTGCAATTGTCACAAATATGCATGCATATCTATGTTAAACAAATGAGAATCAAAGCAGGAAGAAGAAATTATTACCTTAAGTCTCGGTGTGGTGTTGCTGGGGAGTGCAAAGTAACAAGGTGGAAGACCCCTTAGCTAGCTCTAGATCAAAACCTACACATAGATGAGACAAGCGTAATATCACAACATATAACATTAAAAGACAATGCATTAACATATAAATATAGCTAATTACATGTATCTAAGCTACTCATAATAACGACATTGCATAAATATGTAAACAGATTACACTACCAACATCGCGGAGTGGAAAACACAATTGCAGTTCTATATTGATGTAGAAAAGAGTGATTACAACCATTAGTTGTATCAGCCTTCCCTTACTCCTCCAACACCTCTCTCTTTCTCTCTCCCTTCTTAACCTCTTGCTATGCCTTAGTCAAAGACTATGCTCGATAGTCAAATAGGAAATAATTTCAAATGTTTCGACCCTTTCCACAATGGCCCTAGCCTCTTATATATAGCATGAGAGGATAACCCTTTCCAAATCCTTCATGAGTTCCATTAGGAAAAAGTAGTGATGTTTCCATGCCTTTGTGCTCTTTCTCATTTGTAGAATCCATTAGGAATTACTAATTCCTCCAAACAGGTCAAGTTCTGATGTTTCCCTACTTTTGTGAGCTGACATAGGAGAGAATCTTGGGATATTTCTCAGTCAACTCATTCCTTTGACCCATAGAATCTCAATTAGGTTGACTAACACCCTTCCCGAGGTAACAAATAGAGTTACCCTTCCTAGGCAACTTTATAAAGTAGGTTGCTAGTTCTTAGACAACATTAGCTTGACAAATGGGCGTGTGAACTTGGTCAGTCCTTCAGTCATCCTGCTCTTCTCCTCTGAGTTGATGAGGAGGTCATTTTCCCGTATAACAATTTTTCTTAGGAGGCCTATTTTAGACCTCAAAATTCCCGTAATGTTGCTCGCGTTGTTTTTTTGTTAACTCTCCAAGATCTTAATGAGCTTAGTCATTCACCATTCCCACTTAAAGCTTCTCCTCTATTGTGAATTTTTTTGAGATTGTTTCATTAAGAGGGCTACTTTCTCAA
The DNA here is from genome assembly GCA_000404065.3 of Pinus taeda. Taxonomy (NCBI): domain Eukaryota; kingdom Viridiplantae; phylum Streptophyta; class Pinopsida; order Pinales; family Pinaceae; genus Pinus; species Pinus taeda. Next base: position 39,749 of record APFE031539838.1, read on the forward strand.
TCCCTGGTAAGCTAAAGAAATAAAAGTCGCTCTCCTGGGGAGTGTCATCCTCCATCTTCCTTTTCTGGGCTACTTTTCTTAAAGTTGTGATAAATTTTTATCTACCAGTAGGTGATCATCATGGGTGGGAAGATCCACTTCCATCACTTCCAAGGTTGAAAAAGAGTTTCTTTCCTTTGTAAGGTGTTTTGGAGGGATGGGCTGCCCTCGCGAATTTCATCACTTAGCTATGAATTTTGTTAACCAATCATTTTCTTGAGCTCCTACCCCTTTTTGATCCTTTCTTCTATATGGAAAATACCTAAATAAATGGCCATGCTTGTGGCAATGGCAATATTGAAAGGGTACATGTTCATAATCAATCACTTGATTCTAGATTCCCCCTTGATAGTCCAACTCTATCATTATGGCAAGGGTTGCGATATATTCATATAAACACATAGCTGAGCAAAGGACATATTATTACATCATTTAGTAACCTCTAATATTTTTGAAAATCACCCTAGGGCTTGTCTAATTCCCCCCAATATTTCTAGAATTAAAAAATCAACTGGAAGAGAAAAAAAATCTCACTTTGGTTAAAATCTCGAAGTCCCCCTTCTTCGATAATTTTTTATAGATTTTAGAAAAAAACTGGGGTGAAATACCTACATGGAGGACACCAATGGTTAGAAAAGTACAGACCCACATATTTCCCTTCCAGTTCTTCAACTTTCACCTAGATATTACATTTGATTCAATATAATAATGGAATTTTCAAGCAAAATGAACAATATCGAAGACTAAATATATATATATTAATAAATAAAATAATATATAAAATATATATAAATATATATATATATTATAATATATATATTACAATCATACCTTGTGTTGATTATTTCTAATCAAGAAATCACATTCCTCGTTTCAAAGAAAAGAGCTCACTCTCTTGTGGGTTTCACAGTAGTTGCTTTCTCCTACACATTTAGCTAATCCATAATAAGCTAAAACATGATCTCTCGCCTTATTCTTAGCATACTTTCTCTTGTTCTTCAACTTTCTTACCACAACAAGCTCTGATATCTCCTGGTGGTAAGAGAGAATTCATACTCGCAGGGGAACAAACAAGTTAATATTATTCAAGATTAGCCATTTCAGATCGCTTGTTGCCTAGGCAACAAAGTGTCTTTTGGAAATCCAACTAGGAATTGAATTTGATGACATATTTAGTCGAAAGAGAAATTTTATCAAAATTTATTTGTAATATTGTTCTTCAATATTTTTAATGATGACAAATTTTATGAAATTTTAGCCATGAATAAATTTTCATCTAGTAATAATTTTATGTTCATTTTAAAATTGCTTTATTTTATTTTATTAATTTTATTTTATATTCACATTATGAATACAAACAAAGTACATACTTCTAGTTGAATGGTGCTTGATTTTAGGGAAATGAGTCACCCTACCAAATTCTACCAATATAAACATCTGAAAATTGAACTTGGAAAAAAATTTAAAAGTCCCATGGTAATTTAAAGCATACTATTATAATAAGCATATCTCTATTAGGTACCATCATATTATAAGCTTATGTCTATTATACATACTAAATAAACACAAAATAAAAGGAAATCGATTCTTAATTAAGTGTTACGTTTGTTCCCTAGTCTCCTTAGTATTAGAGGTAGGTGTAGAATGGCCTCTAATATGGAAATTGGTCTTCCTCTTCCATAAAAATTGGTTTTACAAGAGTTACTTTAACTATCTTCTCTTAACTCTATCTATGGTTGGTGCTACAAAGAATCCAATACTATACACTCCCATACATATTAACTCAAATTTATGTTAAAAAATATGTAGTGCATCCAAACTGTCATCATGGAGGGATAAGGCTCTTTTCATTGCTTAAGCTACAATAACTTTGGTCATCCCAAATGTCTTTGCAATAATATAGAACTCAGTACTTCATGTTCTTGAGTATATATGATCCAATACTCAATCTTCAACCTTGTCTAGAATTTGGTCATTTGATAAAACAATTCGTTTTTCTACCTCTCTCCAAGTTGTCATTATCAATTATGCCTCCTTTGAAACCAAGTTGTGATACCAATTCTCCATTTCCTTGGCTTCCCTTGTGACTCTAGTTGAATGAAATTGGTAAGATGAGGAAGAGGCTTGAATCAAGGAACCATTGCCTCTTTTCTTCTCCCCCTTGCAAATTTTTCCCACACCTTTCACCATTATGCTCTAAGGATGTGTTGACCATACTAGAAAGTCACTCCAAAACCATGAAATCACCTTCTCCTTGTGCAATTACCCTTTTTTTCTAATAAATTCAAAATTCTCTGCTATAATGGCTTACTTTTTGTCTATGCTTTAAACTATTTAGGGCTACACAATTTCTTAGTGTCAATATCATTCTACAAGGGATCTCCCACTATGGTGTTCCTAGACCAAATTATTATGTTAACGAGCCATAGAGAAATGTAGATATGAAATTGGTTGATGGATGAACAAAGAGAGGGGAAATTATACCTTTGCTTTGCCTCCTCGCCGCCCTAGAGAGTGATTCACTATGACATCATGTCCTTCCTTCTCTCATAATTTCTTTGAGGCCTTGAATTTAGTGTTCAGACTTTCCATTATGACTCGACATCCTATACCTATAGACTTCATAAAATCCCACTATCATTCCCAAGCGATAACTAGACGAGGCTTGGGAAAATTCCTCGTGATGCATATTATCAACAAACATTGAGGAGGGGTTCACACCCTTCCACAATGTATCCTTTGGAAAGAATATGTCATATTAATAAGTTTGACTTTTTGTTATTATGAAAATCATTAAAATTAGTATCATGTAGCATATTCGACAATTTTATTTTGATTTGGAGCTGTAATGTCAGTTGATGATACTAGAGGGTACATTTTTTTTCTTTGGTAACCGATACTCGGATATGCTCTGTCCTTGGCATCAAACTGTTAGAGTCCCACCCTAACCCCGTTATCTATGTAATGGGACCACGTCATAGTAAAGAGTCAATAAAGCCCATATTAATAATTGTAAGTGGTTAATCATCAATTAATAACGGAACCACAGTTAGTTGCAAATGGGCTGTAGTATTAGATAGATGGTATTAGTAATACCGCGGTATTGGCCCGTGGTATTGCATGTATGAGTCATATATAAAGGATAGAAACTCCCTGTGAGGAGTATCGTGTCTTATTTTGTAATCGAGCTCTGCTCTATTGGAGGTTGCCCCCTCGAAGAGGCAAGTGAACATTACTCTCTGAATAATAAAATCATTGCTATTCTGTGTTCTGGGTATCTTTTCTTCGCATATTCTGTGTTCTGGGTCTCTTTCTTCGCATATTCTGTATTTGGGTATCATTTGCAGGTTAAGAGCATAACAAGTGGTATCAGAGCACTTTCCAGGGCCAGTGGGATCTCCATTTCATAGCAATTTTTTTTTTTGCTCGAGACGTGTTCC
>APFE031539847.1:13050-25000 GCA_000404065.3 Pinus taeda
ATAAGACTAACCGATGCGCCTTCATCTAACACAGTGCCAGGCAGCGCCATATGGGAGGCATAGGCGGTGACCCAGAAAGGCACATGGGATGGAAGGGGAGGGGTAGTCAAACGACTCCAATCGAAGGAAATGACTGAACTACTTGGTGGGGGAACCATATGGTTGCCCCCCTGCTCGGAAGGAACCGAATCGAAATTCTCCGGAGAGGCAGGGGATAGTCAAACCAACAGGCTCAGGAGACAAAATTGAACAAAATTCAATTCTACAAGATCAACGCCGGTGACCCTCAGCAACTGAGTGTTGAACAGACAACACGCGTAGCAACTTGGCGCTGTCCGCGTGGAAGGACACGGCTTAAGCGCGCTGGTTCGAATCAAGGTCAACGCGACTGTTAAACGTACAGGCGCGATGACAGTGAAGTCAAAGAAATAGATACACGACGTCAGCGTGACTGTTTTGATATAAACCGCGATGAGGCTAAAAAACAGGCAGAATCAAACCAAAATCTCCCAGCCCAAGGTAATAGCTTTTTGAACAACTAAGGCATTTCCCAGAGTGGACCAGGAAATCTAAAAGCAGAGAACTAATCCCCAATCTTTGACAAGAGAATAACAATCAAACTCAAAAACAAGGATGAACAATAAGAGACACAGGCAACGTCCCCAACGGAGTCGCCAAATTGTTGGAGAGGTAAATCCCCTCTACCGATAGAGGCGATCCCTACTAGCCCAGAATGGGTCTAGCAACAATCAATCAATGCTACTATGCAAGCTCCTAATTGCAATTAAAAGGTAGGGAATGAACACCTACTTGGATTCCAGTGCTATTGTTTGATGAAGAGATGCTGCTCTCGCTCCTTTTCTCTGGTCGGTCACGATCCTCCACTATCCTCGTGGATGGGCACCTGCACACACAAAGAGAAAAACAAACACAAACGTGAAATCTAATAAAAGCAATTATACACCAGTCAGAAAGGATGTAAGTCACATTAGCCATTACAAAGACAAATGAGAATGGAACCATAACAATAGTCATCTATTATTAATCAATAACAGAGAAAGGTACAACCAATGTTTTGACGTTAAGTCCTTCTCAAGAGGGTCCAACCAGCAAGTCTCATAAGCATTCACCCTTGGATGTAGATCTCCCAAGACAAACAACTCTCTCTCTGACACAAGACAACAAGACTTCACAACCTTCCTTAAGCTCTCTAGCAATCCACACTTATCACACCAACTGCCTACTAGCAGCAGCACTAAAAACACTATGAATTCCACTCTGTCCAAAACTAGCTGCTCATGGTAATGGTAGAGGCTTATATAGGAGAAGGAGTCTCCATGAATGGTGGAAAGATAAGATTATCTCCAAGAAAGGTGGCTCATATGACGAACATACATGCCATAGAAAGGAGGGCGACATTCATAAGGCCAACAACTAGGTCTGGAGTCATCTGGAAGGCTGGCTGTTAGAACAAACTAGTGCAAACAGGATCAGCGCAGGTGTATAACTGGACTGGAGCGCTGACGTCGCATCTTAATAATGGAGGAGGCTATGTCAGCACGACTTAATACAAACATAGGATGCGCTGGCTCATGAAATTCAACCAGCGCGGAAAACCCGTGTGCTTCCGTGCTGGCAGCGCATCAGTTGCACTATCAGCCGCCAGTTAGCGCAGTTATTTTAATAACAGTCGCGATGATGACATAAACTTTGGCAAAGAGGGTCATTTGGCCAGTTCAGAGAGCATGATCATGATGGATTTGATTTCATGACACAGTAGGGAGACTGACAGGGAGACAGTGACAAATTACTGTGTAACAGTGAGTATTGAGTAGGTTTATGTCAAAACTAGGAAAGGAGCATTAGATAGCAGTGAAGCAGGTTTTTAGGTATTTGCGTGGCACTAGTGATTATGGTCTGTGCTACCAAGAAAGACGAGGATTGGATAGAGTGTTAGATATTCATGGTTTTGTTGATGCAGACTGGGCTGGAGATTTGGATCAGAGAAGATCTACAAGTGGGTATGTGTTTAACCTATTTGGAGGTGCAGTTAGTTGGATGAGTAAGAAATAATCTGTAGTGGCACTATCAACTATAGAGGCAGAATACATGGCAGCCACTCATGCAAGCAAGGAAACAATTTGGTTGCAAAGATTGTGTTCAAGTATGGGGTTAGTACAGGAAGCTATAAGGATAGATTGTGACAACAAAAGTGCAATTTTCTTGGCAAAGAACCCTGCATATCATTTAAAGACAAAGCACATTGATTTTCAGTATCACTTTATGAGGGATATGATAGAAGACAAAAAGGTGTTGCTGGTAAAGGTGGACACTTTGAATAATACTGCAGATGCATTGACAAAATATGTGAGCTCTGAGAAGTTCTCTTGGTGTAGAGAGAAAATGGGAATTTTAGGGTTGGGAAAATGAGTAAGCTCTCTTGTGGCCCACTGTGGAAAGAAAACAACAAGTGGGAGAATGTTGGGTTGTTTTATATTCTTTCCATGTAGTTAATAGAGGGTTTGAAGGGCACCCATAACCCCACTTTATGGGGTCCGGGGCAGCGTCCCATAAAATTTTGGTTTTGGGCTCTATGTTAGGTTGGGCGGACCCACCTATGGTTTTGTGCATGATTTTTGCACATGTTTTTTAGAGGCGATGGTTTTCGGTCCATGGTATTGGACGCGATGGTTTTTGGTCCATGGTATTGGATGCTTCAGAATGTCTAAATATATATTGTAACATTGAAAGTAAAATAATGAAAATCAAGTTGGTAGTCCCGGTTTTGGGATCCAGGGGAAAATCTCTGTGTATATGTGTTTTATGTGTTATGATCTCGCATTCTTTATTTTCTGTGTTTTAGAATTCATATGCAGGTGATTTCTGTATGGGTTAAAACCTACAGACATGTGTAATTTTGATTTTATGTAATTGCTGCAAAGAAGAAGAATAAAATTAATTTTATAATTCTTTTCTCATGGGTTTCATGAGAAAACAATTTTATTTTTAGTTAAGGCTCCCACTGTGATCCTTTAGGATGAGTCATCATCTCATAAAATTCTATTTAGTCAATGCCATGTATGGAAGACCCTTCTTCGACATGTTACATATGTAAGTGAGTCATTGAAAGAGTCAAAAGACCCTCCAAGACCAAGCTCAAGCACCTCCATTAAGTCGAACATAAATGAAATAATGAAGCCACACCAAATGACATGTCAACCTTAAATGAAATAATGAAGCCACACTAAATGACATGTCGACCTAGGCTCTAGTTCAAGTTAGCTTGTTATGGATGCATAAAACACTATATGTAGGGAAACTTGATCTCATTTGAAGGACAAAATTTTAGTCAAGGTCTGAAGGAAGAAGAATTGCAATGATATCATGAGAGGAGCCTCCTTACAAGCGAAGAATAAGAGACTATAAGCCGAGTCAATTTTGGATCTATTTTAGGGCTATTTATTGTCACACGTGCAAAGAAGAGAGGCATCATCTACTGCAGGAGAAGTCAAGATTACTGCAGTCATCTTAGGTAACTGAATTAGGGAGAAGAAAATTCAAATAAGAAGCTGAGGTGAAGAAAAGGGAGTCTACATCTAAAGAGAAGGAAACACGGGCACAAAACTAGGAGGTGGCACCTCACACATGCTACAACTAAGGCTTCTAAAAGAGGTCAAGAATTGGAGGAGGCCAAAATCTGAAGAGTAGCTGAAAAGGAAAGGAAATTTAGTTGTTTGATCATTGTTGACTCAAGGAGGGAAAGGTAAAGCTAAGAACCCTTGTGACTTAGTCTTGGAGAGGTGAATAGTTCAAGGGTCTTGGTCTTGGAATTCATTAATTGAAGTCTCTATAAGAATAATTTTTTTTTTGAGTTTCCCTCTCAAGTTGGAGAGGTTTTGGCCCTACTGATCACCTACATTATGTGACTCTTGTCTCTCTATTGTTTATGAATTGGTAGCTATTTAATGAAGAAGAACATAATAATAATCTAAGTAAAGAGAAGATCCTAATTTAAAGAAGTAAAAATAATTCACATGCAGTTATCCTTATAGAGAAATCACCTAACCTTGATGCCCTAGAATTTTAGACAATTCTTTCATTTTGTTCTATAAAAAAAAAAATGAAATAATTGGGTGCATTAGACCTAATGGAAAAGTAATAAATTCAAATTAAACTTAATATATTGTTGATAATTATATTATTTAATTAGTCAATATTTAGTTCAAAAGTTTTATTAAAATATTTGTGAAAAATAAAAGTGGATACTTGAAGGCTTAACTTTCTGAATCAATTAAATTACGAGTCATATGTTTAATGAAATCTATTAATGTTTATTCTTTCAAATATTGCTTGCAGAGCCCAAGAATTGATCCAGGTGGATATTAGTGGCCACCCACCTATTCCACTAGGACCCCTACCATTGTTTCTTTTAGTTTCCTTAATTGTAGCATAGTTTACTATATTTGGCAGTTTTTCGGGTCCTGAACTTCTTGAGTCGTTTTGAGGCCCTAAACAACGTTTTTTCGGAAAATGAGAAAACCTATAGTTTGTAGCATAAGTTTTTAATCAAAATTTGTATTCCTCAGACATTTGTTTCCAACGAGGTGTCGTATGCATCAAACAGAGATCATATGCCAAAGTTATGATCCTAGGGAGTTGATGTACCAATTTACTCCAACGGGGCCCATAGGGTATTGGTGCTTCATCTCATAGGGTTAGATTTTTGGATGTTTAGGGTTTTCAATTGTTTCTCAATAATAAATAGGCCTTTGAGGTTGATTGTAACATAGTTTAGAAGGCACGTAGCTACCACATCTCTTTTCAGAGATAAGCTACCATCGTCTAAGCTAGTTTATTTCCATTCTGCATGTAAACATTTTTCAATATTTGTTACTAATGAATTGAAGTTCTGTTTTCGATGTATCTCCGTGTTTTTGTTTATATATGTATTTCATTTCATTCGTTCATAAATTTGGATTAGTGATATCAGAGCGGTCTTCTCTTTCTCTATTTTTCTGTGCATGTCCCCAACGAGGTCGGGGTATAAGGAGTTAGGGCTCGAACTAGTTGAACCTTTACAAGACCGACCTCCCATGGTAGAAGAAAAGAAAGACGAGGGAGTGTGAAATTATTTCAAAATATTGCTTGAAGAATCCTTCGAGTGAAAAATGAACGTGATGATGGAAAACTTTGCCCAGATCCTTTAGCAGATGCCCACAAGTGACACATATTCATTCAACAACAACTCTGGAGGCACCACTCCCTTTAAGGTACAAGTCAACTTTGACATTCCATATTTGAATGCTATATAGATGAAATTGTCATATATAAATGGTTAAATTTTTTGGAAGGATATTTTTCGGTTCATGATTTTTCCAATATGGAAAAGATTACTTTTGCACTCCTCAAAGCCTCCCCCCACGTCAAGGACTAGTGGGAAACCTACTATGAGTAGAGGGATGAGAGGGTACCCTCACTATTTGCAGCCACACCCACTTGGAATTCTTATCAAGACCACATCAAGGAAGAATATTCCCTTGTCAGGAGCTATGAAGATAAGTACGTAAAGTGGACCACACTACGACAGGGAATAGACAAAGACATGTCAGAGTTCACAAATATTTTTCATACCCTTTGCATGAAGTTGGGTATTAAGGATTCTAAGAAACATTTGGTACTAAAATACTATGACTGTCTACAAAAATACATCCAGGATGATATGGACTTCATGGACATTTCCTCACTTGGCACCATCTATTGATATGCTCTCAAGATCAAGCATAAATTTAAATAGAAGAAGTGAGACTTTGGATTTGTGAATTTGAAGGAAGGGAAATATTCCCCCAAACTGCAGAACAAAGGACAAAGCTAAGGTGGGGTGATGAAAGACAACCTGGTAAAGCCACAAGAAAAGAACAACACCACGAAGAAAAATGACACATGAAAGTGGTGTGAGTTACATAAGATCCCCACTCACAACATAAGTGAGTGTTGAGCCAAGCAGTCACTGGTGGCCAAGTTGAAGGCTTCAAAGTCATATGCATTTTCTGAGTCTAAGTCAAAACCTGGCAAGGGAAGGATAAAGGGAAGAAAATTATTGATGCAGAGCCTAACGCCATCGTTGCCACCACCAAGGTCTAGAAGATTGAGCTCGAAGATCCAAAGGAGGGGGAGTGTCTCATCCACTCACAAATGTGGGTGAAGGGTTCTCCACTATAGTTCATTGTCGACAATGAAAGCCAAAATAACATTATTTCAGTAGAGGTCATGAAGTGGTTGGGCCTATTGACCACACAAAACCCATAGTCATACACCATCAGGTGGCTTCACCAAGGATGAGATCTCTGCATTAGCCATTAGTTCACCTTCCCTATAACATCAAGCCCTTCACAAATGAGGCATTTTGTGATGTTTCTCTTCTTGAAGTTTGTGATGTATTATTAGGCTAACCATACTTGTGGAAGCCTCATGTTGTGTATGATTTTGGGCCTCACACTTTTATTATTGCTTTGGGAAATAGGTTATACATGATACCAAAGGTAGCACCGCCTACTGCCATCTCTTCGATCTCTGCTAAGCAATGCAGTAAGATAATCTCCCAGACTAGGAAATTTGTTTTCTTTATGATTCACTCTCAAAGTAAGGGGAAGATCGTGGCCACATCCATGGTCCCCAGGAAGGGTTCTTCCATGTAGAAAAAGAAGATGGATAAGGTCGTGGAAGAATACAGGGACATCTTCTCTTCATCCACAAGGGTACCATTGCATTGTTAGGTCAAGCATTTGATCGATCCGACTCCTGGAGCACCTCTTCCTAATGGGCTGATATATTGTCGCTCCATTATGGAAAATGAAGAGATCAAGCGACAAATCTAGGAGTTGCTGAAAAAAGGGCACATCCGACCAAGTTCCTCACCATGTGGGAGCCTGATTGTACTTGTATAGAAGAAGGATGGGACTTGGAAGCTCTGCATTTCTTATCAGGGACTAAACAAAATCAATGTTAGGAATAGGTATTTAATCCCACAAATTGATGACCTTCTAGACCAAGTCATGGGGGCCAAGCATTTTAGCAATATCGATATGAAGTCTGGCTATCACGAGGTTTCAATAGAGTCCACATATGTATGGAAGACCACCTTCAAATCTAATGAAGGCATTTTTGAATGGTTGGTCATGTCCTTCGGGTTGAAAAATGCCCCTACTACTTTTATGAGGTTGATGGATGACATCTTATGACCCTTCACCAACTCATTTGTGGTTGTTTATTTGGATGACGTCCTCATCTTCAACTGTTGAAAATTGGCAGCTCAAGGATGAATTTATAAAATTAGAATTTATAAAAATAGAAAGTCTCAAGTATGACTTTCCAAAAATAGTAAATCACCTTGCATCAATTGGTAATCAAGCATTGTTGATGGAAAATCCCTTTTGATCATCAATCAATCCTAAGAGTTCAATTTCAACTTAATCATTATTATTCTTATTATTATTATTATTATTCTTATGATATTATTATATTATTATTAAAAAAATTCAAGTCTCTTAATCATGAGATTGAATCATGTCATATGTAACTCCCTCAATAAACGCATATGTTACTTTCTCTCATAATGGATTCATTCCTCTCTCTCTCTCTCTCTTTAATTCTCTTACACACCTCTTACACACTTTAATGATTCGTCATAAAAAAATTCCTCTTACACCTCTTTAATGCATAAGTTACACTCCTATTTTGACATATGTAACTCCTAAAGGCGTAGGAGTTTATCCCTCATGAATTCGACCTTCTTGCACTTCCTAATTTTTTTGCCTCTCATCCTCACTTGGCATGCTTGTGCTTATGAAAGGAGAATTCAAACTTGAGAAAGAGAGAGTTGGAGAGTCTAGAGGAAGATTGAGAGAGAGAGAGAGTCTTGAAGAGCAAGAACATAACTTGGAAAGCCAAAGTGATCCAGTGTTTGCATCAACTACTGCTATTAGAGATAATATTTAGATTTTGGTGAACTTCTTCATTTTCTCATTGTACTCTGTATCTTTGTTGAACAATTGATTTCTAATAGAAGAAGAATCTGGTTGGATTTTCCCTTTTCGAATTTTTGCCTTGTCATTGACCTAACTTCTCCGTGTCTCATTGAGTTCTTGGTTTTTTTCCATTGTGCACATGATTTATATGGTTTGTGTTCTATCTACGATTACTTAACTTATTTTGCAGCATAAAAAAGTTATGGATAAAAGTGATTGTAACAACATAGAACATCATAATTTTAAACATGGCATCCAAGCTTTGGTGAAGACAAGCTCCATTTCAAACTCTCTTTTTGTTGGAATATCTCTTGTTTTCCGCTCTAGTTTCATCTCTCTTTATGCTGAAATATCTCTTGCTTTCTTCTCTAGTTCCAACTCTCTTTCTACTGGAATATATCTTGTTGTCCGCTCCATTTCCAACTCTCTTTTTTCTAAAATATATCTTGATGTCCCCTTCATTTGAAACTATCTTTCTGTTGAAATATCTCTTGTTGTCCGCTCCATTAGCAACTCCTTTTTTGATGAAATATCTCTTGTTTTCTTCTCCATTTGCAACTCTTTTTTTGATGAAGGATCTCTTGTTGTTCCTTTCACTTGCTGCTCTTTTTTTTCCTGAAATATCTCCTCTTTTATTGCTAAAATTTACAGCTAAAATTTTCTTGTTGAATTCTATAGCTGAAATTTACCGCTGAAATTTTATTGTTGAAATTTTGTTGCTGAAATTTTATTGCTACTGTTCTTCCAAGATTTTAAGGAACCCAAGATACGATAGTAATTTTCAATATAGTAATTAAGGTGTTGCATGTGTTTAATAGCTGTGGTTTTGGTACTTGTTAATGCATGCAAAAATAAAGAGTAGTTTTATTTCTGTTTATGCATGTGCAAGAAAGTGTTGTCTTGAAAAGAAGTATAATGCATTAAAGGTTATGAAAGAATAACTAATAGAAATTAAATGTTGAAGATAGGGGGATTTTGACTCTCTCACGGTATATGAGAATGGTCATAATTATATGGGTTTTGGTAATTTTGATATTAAAGTTTACTAAAAATAGTGGTTGTAGGTAAGAATCATGAATTTTGCAAAAGATGGAATGATAGTTTTCTAAATTACCCTCTTGTGCAGTGACCAAAGATGGATTATAACTAATATCATTGTAGACAATGAAGTCGATATGTATAATTATTATTACATGTCTTCACTCTGGGATCAAGATTTGAAGATTTATATAAAATCAATGGAAGACTTATCCATGCATTGATTCATGATAAGTAATTATCAATATAAACTATGGCACCAAAAGTTCACCCAAATTCATTATAAAGCATTACCTCATGTGAGAAAGATGGTTTCCAAATTACTTGAGATTAGAGTGGATCATGATGGAGTTTTCCAAGTGGTGATCAAGAAGATGCATTTCTTCTGCCAATGACATATGACTTATGGGCAATGGTAACCTATAGAGGTCGGATCAAGAGGGAGATAATAACTCCCTTCAATCCAAAGTATTGTGAAGTCTTATGGCGTTTATTTGTGTCAATGTTCTTGTTTATATTTATCTTTCTATATCATTGGTTATTTTTCCTGCATGAGTATTTGAATGATTCTTTCACTAACTTCTTAGTGAGAATGCAAAAAAAAAAACAAATCATGAAGATCATCAGGGTGCAAAATAGTGCTGGAAGAGTAAACTCTAAGAGGAAGATGGTGCAAGGATAATGAAAGAGCCACTCACACATCTAGAAAAAAAAGAAACATCTGCCTCATCACTAGGTATATGATATGCTTTGATTATGTTCATTTACTTTGTTACTCTTGTTGTTTCTCTTGTTTTTGGATCAACAGGTACAATTGGTGAATGTGAGAACCAAGTACTTTGTATCAAGATTGAGGAAGGTTTCGATCCATTCCATGACTTGAGTGGAAAAGATCTCAAGAATTTTGCAAAGAATTTGGAATTGAGAAAGTGACCATCATATGATATAAACCAAAACAAAATGGGCACTTAAGGATCTTTGACTTCCCTATTTACTTTCATGTGCCAAAGGAAAAGCGTACCAAGATGGAGGCTTCAGGGAAGAAAGGTATGATTGTTGGTTATTGTGAAAATTCTAAAGCTTATCGAATATATGCACTTGGACAAAGAAATATAGAGCTTAGCAGAGATCTAACATTTGATGAAGATGCAACTCGTTGAAAAGCCATAGACACCCCTCCTCCTGCTAATGTTGAAAGACATGATGATGCTTTGGATGCACAAGAAGATACCAAGCTTGAACCTAATCTTTCTAATGAACCCATGGATCCCATGGACTCCTTGGATCCTTTTCCATGTGCTAGAAAAAGATGATTATGGTTTCATGACACTTTACATGATGCTGATAAACATGCTGCTCCCCAAGGAACCTTAAGAGAAAAAAAGAAACCATTTCGGTTCCAGGAATACGTGGTAACCATGACCAACATTATTCAGGCTGAACCATGCACTTTCGGAGAAGAAGTGAAATATCAAGTGTGGAAAGATGCAATGGCTGTATAAAATTAAACATGGCGTTGATGACAATATTGAAAAATATAAAGCTAGATTTATGGCCAGAGGGTTCGCTTAGAAAGAGGGAATAGACTATGATGAAATCTTTAAACCCATTACCCATCATAGAACCATCAGATCTATTGTGGCTCTAGGTGCTAGCCAAGTATGGTCCCTCCACCCAATGAATGAGAATATTTCTTTTCTTTATGGTTTCCTCAAGGAAGAAGTATTTGTGGAGAAACCATAAGGCTTTAAAGTACATGACCAAAAAACTCATGTGTTCACACTGAAGAAAGTCCTTTATGGTTTGAAGCAAGCTCCAAGAGCTTGGTATGCCTGCATTGGTAACTTCTTGATGGAGCTTGGTTTTACTGGAAGTAATTTTGATCCAAATATTTACTTCAAGGCAGTGCAAGGCATGCCTCTTTATTTTGATATTATATGTTTATGATTTATTTCTGACTGGTGGTGAACCACTTATCCTCCAGTGTGAGAGGGAGTTAGATTTTGAATTTGAAATGAAAGATATTCATTTGAAGCACTACTTTTTGGGTCTTGAAGTATGGTAGAGACCTAGTGAGATTTTCATTTCTCAAGGAAAACATGTTGTGAAGCTAGTGGAATGATTTTTTATTACATAATGCAAGTCCATGAATTCTCCAATGGACATGAGTTTCAAGAAGTTATGTGGTGAAGCTGTGGGGCGTGATTTGGAAAATCCTTTTAAATATCGTCAACTGTTTGGGGCATTGATGTTCTTAGAGAACACTGAACAAACATATGTTTTGCGGTCAATACTCTAAACCAATATACGATTAAGCGATCACATGCACACTGGATTGCTACAAAGCATGTGTTGAGATACCTGCATGGGACCATCAATCTTAGATTGAGATATACTGCTAAAAATGTAAGACTTCATGGATATATTGATGTTGATTGGGCTAGTAACTCTGATGATAGAAATAGCACATTTAGGTGCTGCTTTAGCTTGGGATCTACCAAGATCTCTTGGATGAGTAGAAATCAAAAGTCTATTGCACTGAGTATAGCTGAAGCTAGCATGGCTAGTTGTGAGGAAGTATGGATGAGGAAGATATTTGTAGAGCTATTTGAGCAAGTTTGAAACAAAACAATTATATATTGTGACAATAAGAGTGGGATTCATCCTATGTTCCATGACAAGTCTAAGCACATTGAGATCAAATTATTGATTTGTGGTAGCATCGGATGTGCTCTATCCACGAAATTGGTGGAGAGGCTAAAGCACATGAGATATCCAATACCCATAAATGGTTTGGGTAGAATCTAACTAGTTTGGGAGATATTAAAATAATTAATATTTTTAATGAAGTCCCTAAGTCTAAACTTAGGGAAAATAAAATATTAATG
>APFE031539849.1:0-11989 GCA_000404065.3 Pinus taeda
ATATATATTTAAATAAGTAAAAGGTAGCAAATGTATAGAGAGTTTAATTCCAAAGAAACTTCCATAAATATTACTAATTGGTTAGGGTGTAAAGGAATTTAATTAGAAAACCTCTTTGTGGTTTCAAAGACTTTTTAATTTGAATTTCTCATTCTTATAGTATATGTGATTTTTCTTGTTAATGTTTATTTTCCAAATAATTAAGATGTTTACTAAATTAGGAATTAATAAATTTTATGAATCAAATATGCAAATATATTAGTGTTGGGTGCAGAAATTGCGCTTAAGCAAGCTCTTCAACACTTAATTGTTAACCCGGGGGTTTCATCAACTTAGAGAAGAAGCACATGTAATGCCAGAAGTGGTATGAACTTTTCATGTTCCTAATCCTACTTCTTAGAGGAAATGCTTGCAGAATTAGATAGAAAATAATCGTAAAAGGCAATTGACACCAAAGCAACTCTAGTGCTGGAATGTAAAAGAACAATTTGCAAGTAAATCAAGTAAAGGAGTTTTCACACATCTAAAACAATCTTAAATGCTGGAATGAAATGCTATGTTAATCTTCATATGGATGGCTAACAGCCTGACAAGTGGGCCCTTGCAAATATTTGTTTCCCTCTTGATCTTCCTTCTACACAAACAAGTTGTTATTACACTATTGCAATCTTCTTGCACTAGTGCAGGTACAGTGTCTCTATGTAAAATTATATTTGACCTTCCTTACTAAAGATTTATGTCTTAGCAAAGGTTCTCTAAGCTTCAAGCCTTAGAGCACCATGTTTCTATGACAAGAGACTAGCTCTTGCACCGAGGTAGAGTTTCCTCTACTCAATTTCCAAATTACTTTCAAAAGGACTGAAAGATATGTTGAAAAAGAATTCCAATTGCAAATGAAATCCTGAAGTAAATTATTTGTGGAAAATAAATGATTTAATTAATTCAATCTTGCAAAGGATGTAAAATTCATGAAATGAAAGCAACTTAAAGGAATCAAGACAATGGTCTAAGTGATCTGCATGTGTCAACTAACCTTGGTGATCTACTCAAAGTGTTTCTATTCTTTGTTCATAAGATATAAAATTCAAGTATAACATGTTTATGATAAGTTCATGCAACCGTTCTCAAATCTTCTATCTATATACTTTTAATGCTAGAGATAATTACTGAAGTTAGCAGTTCATTCACTTGCAAAATAATTGGAAATAATATGCAAGAAAGTAATTCAATGTTTGCTGCAAAATGAAGAACTGAACGAAAGTGCAGGAAACCACATGCACTGGTGTAGGAAAGAGCTTCTTGCACAATCAGAGTGAAAGAGAATTGAGACAAGGATTGAGAATAAAGAAAATGCGAGAAGGAATTTCGTAAATGAAATAAACTAAGCTAACTCCCAAAGCCATAGATCCGTTTCACACTTTAACTACAAAAGAGATTTAAATCAGAATTTAAGAAATAAATATCAGAACTATTACACCACACAACTGCAAAAGGAAATATTCACACTGTCTTTCTGAACAACGAAAGTACACGGGGTAAACGAGCGGGGTTGGGTGGGCCCTAACCAACCAGCTCGTTTCCTGTTTACGAAACGAAAAGGCTTAGCCCTCAAATATGCATCAAAGATAAATTAAACATTGTGTATGAGAATCATGGCGGATTTCTTGTATTACTCGATTTCGCAAATGTACATATAGTGCAAGTCTAGCACTAGAGCTGAGGCGATACCCAGATTACATGAAAATGAAATTACAGTCGATGGTTTGCTATCTAATCCTACCTATGATCTATATCTTATACACCCTTTCGACCTTAGCTATTTTCCCTAATTATAGCCATTTTTTTATTCATGTCTTTGATCTGAATAGACTAATCAACCAAAATTACAAAATCAGCCAGCAGTTATAATGGAACATGTATCTCACTTGGTCATAGATTAACTTTGGAAAACATTCCCTGATTCCGCACCACCAGTATCCTTCTTTAGTTCATCCACAAATAGACTGGGAGTCGAGCATCAAAACCCATCCTCATGAAACAATTTGGCTCAAAAAAAACTCAGACAGTCCTCATGGCGGTGCAGGAATCTACCTGCACTAGCCATACCTATTCATAATTAATACTAATTTTATCAATTAATTCTAGAAAATTAACATAAGCTACAAGAGGTACATAATAAGCATGAAATCCATTAGGACTAGTGCAGGAAAGAGAGGTTTATGTTGAGATAAAACATAGGTTAAAATGGGGTAGAAAATAGGGCAATTTGGGATACCAACATCCTCCCATCCTTAAGCTGTTGTGTGTCCTCACACAATGTTTTACCTTCTGTAAAAAATCTCGAAAATGAACGGCCAACTCCTCAATTCTGAACTTCAATGTTTATTCCTACTTTCACTATCTTCAACTTTTTATCTTAGGCTCTTCGCAGCTGCTTAGTCACCTTCTTGAGGCATTTGTAGCATTTGGAGGCTCGATACTTCCATACCTTTACTTGTTGCTTCTTCCTTTTTACATTTGCACGTAACTCCACTACTCTCTGCTTCTGCCAACTCTGCTCCTTCATGACCTGGTTCAAAGCCTCCAGGTCTTGAACTTGTTGCTCCAAATCTACTATTCGGCTGTTGAGGTAAAGAGTGGAGGGTGTCATGCTAATGATATCACCTAGGGTTTCTGCACTTAGGGTTTTCTTGTCATCGAGGGTTTTGATTCCCTCCACATCCTTTGTGCCAAGGGTTTCAGTACCTTGTGCACTCAATTCCTCATGGATTTTAACACTCTGTTCTTCCAGTTTCTTAGAGGATTCAGCACCCTGTCTTTAGTACGCTGTCCTTCTAAAACCACAGGGGCTTCAGTACCTTTTCCTTCTAAAACAATAGGGGCTTCAGGACCCCATTCCTCGAAATCCTTGTCTGGTTCGCTGAAATTATCAAGGCTCTCTACATGTTGTTCCTCTTCATCCTAATAACCCTCTTCTTGGACTTCACTAGTACTCAGCGTCGTCTTCCTTTTCCTTAATCCGCTGAAAAAAGTTGACAACAATACTTCATCCTCTGCATTCTCTTCATCTTCCACAGTGTGTGCCACTGCATCTGCAAGCACAGAGATATTATGAATTGTAGGGGAAACTTGGGGTGATTCTTTGATTATGATTGCAGAGCTTGACTAGTTCATCCCTTGGGAGATGGTCTTCCTCCTCACTGAGCTTCTAGTCTTTCTCTTTTTAGCTACGGGTGGAGTATTTTCAACAATCTTCTTCTCTGCTTTCACTGGTGTACTTTCATCTCGCTTCATGGTAGGAGACAATGTCTCTGCTTTTTGCTTCTTAATTGTACTCATGCTAGCAGGATTCTCTACAGCCCTCGCTCGAAATTCTTTCAGAAATACTTCCCAAGTTACGCCCTTTTCTTCCAGCTTCTTCTTGACTAGAATCGTGATAAGTCCATGATGGTAGATCTTGGTTGCAACTTGACTTACATTTCCACTATGCACGCCTTTCGCCATCTTCTTAAGACTCCTGAGAAAATAGTAAGGGAAATTAATCAATTTTCTTCACTCAAAGTGCAACAACAACCGAAGGTGATATACAAATGCCATTGTATTGCGTCCCTCCCCAGTTACGAATTTCTACAGTATAAACAATAGGTATCACCACTTCCTGACCATGGAACTCTGTGAAGTCCTTTCCTCCAGTCGAACTTAATCTTCTTGTCGACCAGGAACTGATGCCATCATTTCTTCGGGAGCCGCTCCTTTTTAAACCAGTGCTCTCTTGTAAGTGGCAAGCATGTGGCTTGCACAATAGACTCCTCTGTAAATTTGAACTTCAACAATCTAACCCTAACTCAGCCTTCTTTGAATGTCCTTGCGAACTCTAGTACCATAGCCATGTTGAACCCATCAAGCTTCTGTAGGAATGGCAGGAACCCAGATTCTTGCAATAGTGCAAGAATGTTCTTGTACTCTGCGGTTTGCTCAATATCTTGCAAAGACAACAGTTCACTCCTTACAGGTGCCATTTCAAACTGCACTTCACCCCTTCTAATCACACTCTTGAAATAATTGCGAGTGGTTCTAATGTTTGCTAAGAATTTTATGTTGAAGGTTCGTTGCTCTCCGTCTTTTCAGACCCACTTACCCGCTCATGATGGAACAACCCTTCATATTAGGTGTAGACTCGTGTCAGCTCACTATGGGTGAATCATAATGATTGGGTGTAATGGAGGTGTATGCGGCGGTGGTGCAACGGTTACAATGATCGGATTACGGGTAAGGTAATAATGGACAAGCAATGCAGAATTATTTCAAGGAGGGTGAATATAGGCAATCAGACAACAGTACTGTCCCACAATCAGCATCATAATTTAATCAAGACATACTCTATCACTTGTTAAAAAGTATGATTTCAATACCCTATACATCTTGCACTTCAAATATTTTTCTTAGGTTAGTAAATAATGAAACAGTATCAATTAAAACATGCAATGTTATGATGTATTAGTACACATGTACAGGGAAATACAGATCCATAAATATCCATGATAAAACACTCTAGGACTATGTGATTTTTACTTTCTTTCACAGTCAGTTGTATTCCTGCATTAAACTTGCTTGCACCGCTGTGCTTGCACCAAAGACTTTTACCAAAACAGAGAATCTGATAGGACATACTTCTGTAGCTAGACTTAAATTTTTTTTGCCTCAATCTACAAGAAAAAAATTATTCGCCATCCTTTGGTGTTTCACAAGCATACCTTCTGGATTGACTGCATCCAATTCTGCAATCAATTTATGAGGAAATAGAGAAGTGGGAAGGGGATAAAAACTTTTAAAATGGGAAGGAATATTACAGCAGGGATTCCAAAAACAATATCACCAAGAGGGATAAATGAAACGGGATGTGGAAAAAAATTCAAGGGATAAGAGGGATTTTAGAAAATCAGGTAAGGGTAGTTCCTTAGAAGAAAGAGGAAGTTAATTCATTAGGGATTTTAGAAAAGATACTAGTGGGAATTTTTGAAATGGGAGATAGAAGAAAGAAAATGTTTTTACCTTGAAATCTGCCTGCACTGGTGCAGGAAAAAAATAACTACAGTGGGAAGTAAGCGTTTACTTGAAATAAAAAATTTCCATGCTAGTTACCCCAAACTTGGGTAAGTGTTCGGTTTCGTGAGCCTGCTTCTTCTTGTAAGTAGCCATCATATCTAGAAATCAAGTAACATTCACCTTTTATTAAAGTTTTGATCTTCCTGCCAGCATGCTAGTTTTCAGGTTGATCCTTCTACAGTCATGTCAGTCAATTGATTTTCATAATGACAGGAATTTTTTTTTCTTTCTATGCTTTTTATTTTTGTCATTTTTTTCTTTTATTATTATTTCAGTAAGGATAAGAAGGAACCAAATCTTCAACAGGTTGGTGTTACCACTTACCAACTCCTTTTCAAATGGCTTTTGGACATGTTGCATAAAATCTCCTTTAGTAAGGGGCTGAAAATATACCTTCAATCTATGCCCGTTTACTAGGAACACAGAATTCCATCCATCAATAGTTTTAATTCTACCGCTCCATTTTCGAATACTTTTCCCACCTCATAGGGTCCCATCCAACATGTATGGAATTTTCCTTTAAAATATTTGAATCTCGAATCGCAAAGGAGTACCCAATCACCTGGTTGGAACTGCTTCTTCTGAATGGACTTTTCATGCCACTTCTTGCACTGTTGTTGAACCAAGATGTTCTGTTGAACAACATCCCTTCGGAATTCATCTAACTCATTTAATTGTAGAAGATGTTGCTGCTATGCTTCAGAGAGATCTAGTACCAATTGGACTATAGTCCTAAAAGTCTTGATTTGGAATTCTATCGGCAAGAGGACTTGTTTTCCGTACACTAGCTTATATGGTGTGTGCTCTGTGTTGTTTCTCCAAGTGGTTCAATAGGCCCATAATGCTTCCGGTAATTTGTCAACCCAATCCTTTCTGTGAATGTTTACATCTTTGTGAGGATGGACCCAATCACCTTATTCATGGACTCCACCTGGCCATTTGCTTGTGGGTGATACGGTGTAGATTTCCTATGCCATATTTTGTATTGCTTCATCACACCCTGTACCAGATTAGAAATAACTGTGGTCCATTGTTAGAAACAATTTCTCTAGGCACACCAAATCTAGTTAAGGTTTTAGTAAAAAGAAAATCAACAACAACTCTTTCAGTAGCAAAAGAAACAACTTTAGCTTCTACCCATTTTGTAACAAAATCTATACAAACCAAAATATGCTTTTTATTTGATGATGTTGGATTTATTGGTTCTACGAAATCAATGGCCAATTTTTCGAAAGGCTCAATCATAACCTGAGGAAATAAATGCATTTCATTGGTTTGATTAGGCTGGCCAACCTGCTGATAGTTTTCAAACCACTTAACATATTGTTTGGCATCTTTGAACAAATAAGGCCAAAAATAGCCAACTCGTAACACTTCGTATGCAGTCTGCTTATCAGTGAAGTGACCCCCATAAGGTTCGTCATGGGTAGATTTTAAAATATCGAACACTTCTTCCTCCCTTACACATCTACAGATAATGAGATCTACTCTGGGGTAAAAGAGGTCTCCTTGGATCCAGCAATATGCAACACTTTTCTAAATGATATTCCTCTTTACACGAGCGGATAAGTGAGGTGGTAATTTTCCGGTGACTAAATAGTTAGCAATGTCAGCAAACCATGGGGATTTTGTTGACACAACAAAAAGATGTTCGTCAGGAAAATCATCATCAATAGGAATTGCTTCACCAGGATTGTTTAATCTTGAAAGATAATTTGCTACTACATTTGATTTGCATGGTCTATCAACAATAGTAATATCAAATTCATGTAAGAATAGCAACCACCTAGTCACTCTACTGCTACTTAATGATTTATTCATCAAATATCTTATTGCAGAATGGCCAATATGTACAAAGACTCCATATCCTGTAATATAATGTCTGAATTTATTAATAGAAAAAGTTACAGCTAAAAACTCTTTCTCAACAACCGTATAATTGAGTTAAGCGAGTGACAAGTTTTTACTAATGAAATAAATAACATAAGATCTTTTGTCTTCTTCTTGTCCTAAAGTTGTGCCAATAGTAGTATCTGAGGCATCAGACGAAATATGGAATGGCAGGGACCAGTTTGGTCCTCTCAAACCTGGTGTCTAGACTAATTTTTCCTTCAATGTCTCAAAAGACTGTTGGCAAGATGTGGAGCAAAAATAACCAAAACTGCCCTTTGAAAGTTAGTCGGGGCCTTAAATAGCCCAAAGGAAAGTACTCGGTAAGAAAATTTACCCCATGGACATGTAACAGTGGTTTTGTCTTGATCCTGGGTGCTATCTGCATCTGGTTATATCCACTAAATCCATCTAGAAAATAAAATTACTTCTTACTAGCAAGGGTATCGAGTACCTGATCGATGAAAAGAAGGGGGAACTAATCTTTGAGAGTGGCTTTATTCAATTCTCTATAGTCAATACAAATGTTCCATCTCCCATATTTATTTGGGACTAATACTAATGGGTAGACCCACTGGCTATCAGAATCGGGATAGATAAAATCAACATAAGAGTTTTTGCAATTCTTCCTTTACAACGTCCCTTAGAGCCGAGTTCATTCGCCTTTGGGGCTGTCAGATAGGTCTGGCTCAATCCTGAATATAGATATGGTGTGTACAAGTTTCAGGAGGGATGCCTTTCATATCCTCATAACCCCATGCAAAGGCATCGAGATGGTTTCGCAACAAATTCACAAGATGCTCTTGCTGAGAAGGATCCAAGTCTGAACTGATATACAAGGATTTACCTAGACTAATCTCAACAAGAGTAGTATCAGGCTCAAGAGTATACAAAGGTGTCGCTAGTGATGGTGGTGATGGAGGTAGAGATTCATACCTTCCCAGAAAATCTAGACTAAAAATCTGACTTAATGACTCGAAATTAGGCGTGGTGTCTAGATTGTTCAGGAAGTCTTGGATCTCACCCTCCTGTGAGGACTCAACATTCTGATGTATCAAGGAAACAGGGTGAGTTTCCTCATCACTATTGTAGTCTAAACATAAAGTGTCTCGGAGCTCCTGAATGGATCTAGCGGGTGGATATAAGGTGACCTTCTTTCTAGAATCTCCATGGGAAATATACATATCACCAAAACAACATCTGATATAAGCATCGGCCGTAGCAAGCCACAGTTGTCCCAAGATCAAGGGATTACCTCCCACAAGGTTCTTTGGCTGAAGCACAATGAAATCTATGGGATATTTCCAAGAATCTAGGGAAATGACCACATCATCCAACACCCCTTCCGTCTTGATTTTAGACCTATCTGCTAATTCAAGCACAATGGGAGTAGGACGAATATGGACCAATCCAATTTGATCCATGGTTTGCTTACTCATAACATTAATGACTGCCCCTAGGTCTATAAGTACATTGGAGACAAGGACATCACCTATTTGAATAGAAACAACAGGGTTTCCGGGGTCGGTATGCTTTTCCATGTGCATACACCCCATCATCAACTCCGCTGCTCTACCAACAAATTGAATAGTTTGAGGTTCCAATATTCTCCTTCCTGGCTTCTTAGGACAAAGTTCCTTAATAATTTTTGTACAGATGGGGATCTATTTAATATATTTGAGCAAAGGTACCCTTATGAAAAGGTTTCTAAGTTCAGAAGCTAGGCTAGACTCAAGAATGTGGTCTTTCTTCTCCACAAGTAACCTATCTGGATAAGGAGGTCCGTTGGAGGAATATGACAAGGGCTCAGAATGTACGGGGATAGGTTGAATGGTGTCATTTTTTTCAGAATGGTCAGGAGTTTCCTCCCCTCCATTCTCATCGATAATCACCATGGTCTTCTTTTGATTCTCTAAGGTTACTACCTTCCTTGATCTCAATTGGAGATCATTGACTCCAACTGGCATAGTCTGAAATATGGATGAAGAAAGTGGGGTCATAGAATGGATCATTTGTACTTCTTTATTATTGGGGTTGGGTAAAGGTTCAGCAGGCAATTGAGAAGGTCGAAATGGTAAAGGTAATGGTAATGGTGGCATAGGTTGACTTAACTGAGGTAATGATGGTTGAGGCATTGGGTAAGGTGCATATGTAGGAGGGTATGATTGCATAGGTGTAGGATAGGAATGATGTGAATGATGTGAATGGTTTGGCCCTCTCCATCCTTGTTTCCAGTATTAGGAAGGTTGTCCATATTGATATTGATTCCCATGCTACCAATGTTGAGAGTGACCAATGTTAGGATAGGAATATGAGTGTGCATTATAACCAAAAAAAATTGATGGAGGTTCAGGAACCATACCTGCACTTAGCTGAGGCCAATTTCTTCGTGCTCCCATAACATGTAGTGATTCAGCTTCAAGTTGTCCCCCTTGTAGTATAGATTTTAGCCCAGCTATGGAGGGACATTTTTTTGTAGCATGGTTATCTGCACAAATTGCACATTTATTAGTTTCTTTAATATCGAGACGACATTCTCTTAAAGGGTGATTTCTTCTACATTTAGGACAGTAAATAGACAATATATCTTGCTCTTCTACAAGTTTTTTCTAAAACTTCAAATAGTATATTTGTTTACTAACAATATTCATTATTTCAATTTTCATATTATCCATTTTTTTTCTAGTCCAACAATCATAGCATCAATAGATTTGGTTTTCATGTTTCTATTCTGAATTCCTTTACCAAATCTATATTGGTTCCTCGAGAATTTCCCGCACAAGTCACAGATCTTATCAAAAATGTTTTGAGAATTATCCCCTTGTCCTAAACGATTTAAATTATTTCTAGCATCATCAATGAGCGCACATAAGAACAAGGTTCTAATGGTACTTGGATCAAATTTTTGCTTTGACCTTTGAAGGATATACAAGAATCTCTCCAAGTAGTCCTCTAGAGTCTCATCATCATTTTGCACAATAGTAAAGATTTCATCTTGAATATCTTGAGAGTTACAATATTCCTGATATTTTGATAAGAACACTCTCTTCATTTTCTCCCAAGAAGATATAGTGTTTCCTCCCAGTCCCATGAACCAGCGGAGTGTTGCGTCCTTGAGAGTTGTAGGAAACAACTTTAACTTTTGGGCATGAGATGAATAATCATAACTTCTACACAAAATATCAAACTCAAATAAGAAAGAGTTTGGGTCTTCATGTACCTTACCATAAAAATGAGGAAGAGTTGATGGTGAAATATTTTTCATCTGTACTTGTGTATCATGATCCATAATCAGGAACCCGAAAGTGGATTGTTCCTCATTTACCTGATTTTCACCACTTCCTTCTGCATGGTCTTCCATATCTACCATTATTGTTCTTCCACACAAACCACTCTCAATAGGCTAAGAAGGCTGACTATGGATTCCAACAGTCCCCTTCTTCCCCTTTATGTGTCACACCTAGACCACGGCTGCCAGAGCCTAGGTGGACTGTTCCTGTGTGATGAGTGTGAGTTTGTTTGGATTTTTTTCCTGCAAAAGAAGGCCCAATATGAGTTTTGGTTTCATATTTGTCAGTATTTCTTTGGCCCCTAATGGGCTTCGGACCCCTACCTCTTTTAGGCATTCATTTCAAAAATGACAAAACGAAATTCAAATAAAAATTGCAATTTTCAAAAAATAAATCAGCACGCTGCAGGAAAAAATAATAGCAAACTTACCCCTATTGCAAGAAAATGGAAAATTCTTACCAATTCAAATCACCTCTCTGACAACGATGCCAAAATGTTGGGTGCAGGAATTGCATTTAAGAAAAATCCTCAACACTTAATTATCAACCCAGGGGTTTCGTAAACTTAGAGATGAAGCACAGGCAATGCCAGAAGTGGTATGAAATTTTCCTGTTCCTAATCCTACTTCTTAAGGAAATTCTTGCAAAATCAGACAGAAAACAATCGTAAAGGAAATTGACACCAAAGCAACTCTAGTGCTGAAATGTAAAAGAACAATTTGCAAGTAAATCAAGTAAAGGAGTTTTCACACATCTGAAACAATCTTAAATGATGGAATGAAATGCTATGTTCATCTTCAGATGGATGGCTAACAATCTCACAAGTGGGCCCTAGCAAAGATTTGTTTCCCTCTTGATCTTCCTTCTACACAAACAACCTATTCTTACACTCTTGCAATCTGCTTGCACTAGTGAAGGTACAGTGTCTGTGTAAAAGTATATTTGACCTTCCTTACTGAAGATTTATGTCTTAGTGAAGGTGCTCTCAGATTCAGGGCTTAAAGCACTTTGTTCTATGACAAGAGACCATTTCTTGCACTGAGGCAGAGTTTCCTTTACTCAGTTTCCAAATTACTTTTGAAAGGACTGAAAGATGTGCTGAAAAAGAATTGCAACTGCAAATGAAATCCTGAAGTAAATTATATGTGGAAAAGAAATGCTCTAATTAATTCAATCCTGCAAAGGAAGTGAACATCATGAAATGAAAGCAACTTAAAGGAATCAAGATAGTAGTCTAAGTGATCTACATGTGTTAACTAACTTTGGTGATCTACTCAAAGTGTTTATGTCCCTTGTTCATAAGATATAAAATGCAAGTATAACATGTTTATGGTAAGTTCATGCAATTGTTCTCAAATCTTCTGTAGATATACTTTTAATGATGGAGACAATTACTGAAGTTAATAGTTCATTCACTTGCAAAATAACTGGAAATAATATGCACGAAAGTAATTCAATGTTTGTTGCAAAATGAAGAACTAAACCAAAGTACAGGAAACTGCATGCACTGGTGCAGGAAAGAGCTTCTTGCATGATCCGAGAAAATGTGAATTGGGACAAGGATTGAGAGTAAAGAAAATGCAAGAAAGGAATTTCATAAATGAAATAAACTCAGCTAACTCCCAAAGCCACAAATCCATTTCACACTTTAACTACAAAAGAGATTTAAATTATAATTTAAGAAATAAATATCAGAACTATCA
>APFE031539856.1:1473-47450 GCA_000404065.3 Pinus taeda
CCACAATCTATATCCCTTTGTTCCATCACCATACCCAACAAAGATATACCTTTTAGACTTTGGATCTAACTTAGTTCGTTGATGTTTAGGCACCCAAGAATATGCATCACAACCAAACACTCTGAGTTTAGAATAGTCACAAGGGTGACCTTTCCATACCTCTTGAGGAATCTTGCAACCTATCGTTGTTGATGGTGATCGATTTATCACATAACAAGCCGTAGCCACTGCTTCTGTCCACAACTCCTACAAACCGGCGTTACTCAGCATACTCCTTGCTCTCTCTAAAAGAGTCTTATTCATGCATTCAGCAACTCCATTCTGCTGAGGAGTATACACAGTGGTCTTATGTCTCTCGATCCCTGCATCCTTGCAATAGTTGTCAAACACCTTGGAAGTAAACTCACCACCATTGTCAGTTCTTAAACATTTTATTGTTCTATGAGAGTTGTTTTCTACCAATGCTCTAAACTGCTTGAAAACTGTAAAAACATCAGACTTCCTTTTCAACATGTAGACCCACACTTTCCTAGAAAAATCATCAATAAATGATACAAAATATGACGAGCCACCATATGAGGTTGTAGGGGCTGGAACCCAAACATCTTAATGGATATAGTCAAGTATTCCTTTACTAGTATGCTTGCCTGTTTTAAATTTTTGCTTACTTTGTTTTCCAAACAGACAATGTTTATAGAAATCTAACTTTCCAAACTTTAGATTTGGTAGTAACTTGCGATCAGCCAAAATTTTTAACCCTCTTTCGCTCATATGGCCCAACCTTTCATGCCATAAGCGAATGGAACTACTCTCATGTTCAGACAACGTAGACACATGATCTGACCCTGTTCTTCCTTCTAACTGAAATAGATTTCCTACCTTCTTAGCTTTCATAACTAGTAAAATACCTTTGTAAATTTCCATTACTCCACCTTGAATTACAGTTTTATATCCATTTGTATCAAGTGCTCCTATTGAAATCAATTTTTTCCTTAAATCTAGTACATGTCTCACATCAGTTAACATTTTGGTTGTCCCATCAAATATTTGCAGCTGTATACTCCCAATTCCCACAATATTACATGTTACATCATTACCCATGTACACGATTCCATCATTAATTGATTTATATGTCTTAAATCATTCTTTACGAATACACATGTGGTTTGATGCACCGGAATATAACAACCAATGTTGATCATGATTTGACAAATTAACTGATAATACTTCATCACTCATACCTGAACCAGATGTCGAACATGTATCTGTCGTATTGGCCTCCTTCTTCTCTGTCAAAGAATCTTCTTTAGAAGCTTGTTGTCGCTTCCAGCAGTCCTTCTTCAAATGCCCTGATTTGCCACAAAACCAACACTTTACTCTTCTTTCCTTTCGACTTTGAACATGAGTTGCTCTGCCTACTGGAGCGTCTTTCTTTAGAACGACCTCTGACCATCATTGCTTCTGATGTAGAGGTTTCTAAATGCGACCTTCTCCTTGTTTCTTTAGATAATAAAGATTCAACCACATCATCAAACTCAATGGTTTCTGATGAACTAAGACCTATAGAAGTAACAAAATGATCCCATGACTCGGGAAACGAGCACAATAAAGTAATAGCTTTATCTCCGGATTGAGATTTTACTTCTATACTTTTTAATTGCACCAGAAGAGTATTAAAAGCATTCAAATGATCAGGAATCAATGTACCTTCCTTCATTCACAAACTGTACAACTGTCGCTTCAGGAGAATCCTATTGGTTAAGGATTTTGTCATGTACAGCTTCTCAAGCTTTGTCCACAAACCAGTAGTTGTTTTCTCCGACACGATATTAAACAAAACATCATCTTCCAAGCACAGTCGAATAGCACTTACTGCTCTTTCATCCATCTCGTCCCACTCATCATATGTTATGTTGTAAGGCTGTTTGGATTTTCCCATCGATGCCTTTGCCACACCTTGTTGGACAAGCAGATCGGACATCTTCATCTTCCAGATCTCGAAGTTGTTTTTGCCATTAAACTTCTCGATCTCAAAACGAGCACTCTGAGTTTTCGCCATACTGTATCAACCAAAAAACAATCTCCAATTCTAACTTGTTAATGAATCAAATTAATATGTAATAACAAATGCCTTCGCCTTCTACTGTAGTATCTTTATTTTATCAAAAAATCACTCTGCTGTACAAACTGCAAATTATAAAATAAAAAACCAAATAGACAATTGCAGTTTTACCAACACAGTTCTCGGTTAGCGCTCCGAAGAGGACTTGGCGCTACCAGAACAACAGACGATCCACGCCGAGAGCAAAATCGCTCTAAGTAAATGGAAAATTGGCGTGACTTTTCCCTTCGGATCCGCGCCGATCGAGACTTGGCGCCCTGGCGCGACTAATCAAGTCGGATCCACGCCAGTTGGCGCTTTTATTTGGTGATTACCCACGCCAATCCGTTCACTGGATATTATTGGCGCGGTTGTTTCATCAGAACCCGCGCCAATCGCCAAAACTCGGAAAACTCCACCTACAACGATCATGTCACACGCACACACTCGCTCCAACACGCTCTAATACCAATTGTTGGAGCAAAACAATGCGCAGCAGAATCTAAAAGACAAAATACATTATAAAAACATACACAAATAACACAATGATTTAACGTGGTTCACCCAACCAATCTGGGCTACGTTCACCAAACAGAGGCATCGACAATCTTATTATTAAGCAGGGGATTACAAAATAATTATTTCCTCACACTCTCTAACTCATCCCAATATCTGTACAGGCGTATATTTCATAGCTAAGAGAATCTAACTGACTCATAAATCCTCTCACAACAAATATAGGATGCATTAACTCTTTCCCAACAAAATAGAGCTAATATAGCAACAAATCCTATTGTTGTCACCTACTTGAAATTTTTGCCTAATTTATTAAAACCAAAAATCTCAACAACCGCGCCACTGCAACTAATAAAACTTTAATCAAATACAATAAAGAATTAATTATTTAAATATATCTCTACATTATATATATAACTCCAAAATTACATTCACAAATTAGTTATTTAAATAGGTCTCTTACGTTATAACTTCCAAATACTTATTTTAGTTTATATATGTCTTTACTTCTGAATTATGTATTCGAAAGGTAGTCTCTGTTTTTTTTTCTCACCTTCCCATATATGAAACTTTCCTTTGTATAGATTTCTATATAAAGTAGTGAGAAAAAGCATAATATTTACACTGATAAACAACCATTCCAGC
Source organism: Pinus taeda (assembly GCA_000404065.3). Lineage (NCBI taxonomy): Eukaryota > Viridiplantae > Streptophyta > Pinopsida > Pinales > Pinaceae > Pinus > Pinus taeda. The sequence goes on from APFE031539856.1 coordinate 4,736, forward strand.
CATCAACACTAATAAAAAACTATAATATTTACACTAATAAACAACCAGTCCATCCGTAAACGTTAATAAGAAAAAACATAATCTTTACATAATAAGCAACCAGTCCAGCCGTGAACACTAATAAGAATAAACATATTATTTACACTAATAAACAACCATTCTAGCAGTCAACATATTCAATGTATTCATAATTTTCCATGTGTCACCTTGTTTCCTAACTTGTTTATAAACGACTTTACTCATTATGAAAACAAATATAAACATTCTCCTAACCTGAAACCATTCCAGCCATCAACACATTCAATGTATTCGTAATTTTCCATGTGTCACCTTGTTATAAACAACTTTACTAATTCTGAAAACAAATATAAACCTCCAACCCGACACCATTCTTGCAGTCAACATATTCAATGTATTCGTAATTTTCCATGTTTCACCTTGTTTCCTAACTTGTCTATAAACAACTTTACTAATTATGAAAACAAATATAAGTATTCTCCCAACCTGAAACCATTCCAACAATCAACACATTCAATGTATTCGTAAGCCGAGATATTTACATCCAGGCATATGCCAAATATTTCCAAATGGCTTTACATCTGTATCCTACTCCCATTCTATAATTTATTCGTGTTGGACAGCTAGCTTTAATTGATAATTTATTGTTATCAACTAAAAGCGTCAATCCTATTTTAAAATTTATTCCCATTCGAGACCGGCCTGCCCTAATTATCAATTCAGTCTATGAAAAAGTCCATTCTGTGTTGGCTACTATAGGTGGGGACTTTTGACTACATTCAACCCTTGTTCGCGTCAATCCTATTTTAAAATTTATTCCCATTCGAGACCGGCCTGCCCTAATTATCAATTCAGTCTATGAAAAAGTCCATTCTGTGTTGGCTACTATAGGTAGGGACTCTCGACTACATTCAACCCTTGTTCGCGTCAATCCTATTTTAAAATTCCATTAAAGACCGGCCTGCCCTAATTATCAATTCAGTCTATGAAAAAGTCCATTCTGTGTTGGCTACTATAGGTAGGGACTCTTGACTACATTCAACCCTTGTTCGCGTCAATCCTATTTTAAAATTTATTCCCATTCGGGACCGGCCTGCCCTAATTATCAATTCAGTCTATGAAAAAGTCCATTCTGTGTTGGCTATTATAGGTAGGGACTCTCGACTACACTCAACCCTTGTTCGCGTCAATCCTATTTTAAAATTTATTCCCATTCGAGACCGGCCTGCCCTAATTATCAATTCAGTCTATGAAAAAGTCCATTCTGTGTTGGCTACTATAGGTAGGGACTCTCGACTACACTCAACCCTTGTACGCGTCAATCCTAATTTAAAATTTATTCCCATTCGAGACCGGCCTGCCCTAATTATCAATTCAGTCTATGAAAAAGTCCATTCTGTGTTGGCTACTCTAGGTAGGGACTCTCGACTACATTCAACCCTTGTTCGCGTCAATCCTATTTTAAATTTTATTCCCATTCGAGACCGGCCTGCCCTAATTATCAATTCAGTCTATGAAAAAGTCCATTCTGTGTTGGCTACTATAGGTAGGGACTCTCGACTACATTCAACCCTTGTTCTAATACGCGTTGGCATTTTGATTCGGCAAGGGCTTATAGGGCATTAAATGCCTAGCTACATGAGCTCTCGTTACCGCTTTAATATGTTAGCTCGTATTTTCTACTTATCTATGATGGGGCACATTCTTATTTTTTGATTCAATCAATAAGAAAAAAATTAATCTAGTAAAGTTTAGAACGAACTTTCATGAGTTCCATAGTGAAAGAGTTCTTTGGACAGTTCTTAAAACACTAACACTATGGACTGAAAGAATCTGCCATCTCTGTGATAATAGGAACATTGAGGATGAAAACCACTTCCTCTTAGAGTGCCCCACGGTACCACCACATTAGATCTAAGTTTCATAATCTTTGTCACAACACTGACCTTCCTAGCCTTTTAGGGTGTTAAAATTATAGTGAGATTGGGAGGTTTCTCTCTAAGCTTTTTGAACATAGAAATAAAATGTTAAATCAAACTAAATAATTTGTCTCCTTAGTTCAGATAAACCAAAATTTAGTCTTAGTAGATATTAACCACCATCATCATGAGTACAAAGTCACCATAATTACTAATTGCAAATTCTTCAATAAAATGTAAATATTTCAACAAACTTACTTTTAATATTCTTCACCTGGCATCATCCATCAAAGTAATTTTTTGATTCAATTAATAATTAGGTGATACAATATGACAGTAGTTGTAAATATAATTAATAAGCAACAAGTTCTTTAATAAACTGTAAATTTTTCTACAAACTTGTCTTTAATATTTTTTCAATCAAAGTAATTTTTATTCGTTTCATTATTCAATATCTATTTCCTTTTTTTTCCTTCATTATTAGCCACATTAAATTTCCTATAAGCCGGTAACATAACAGTATATTATAAAGAAACACACTTCATTGTTTACATTACAATGTTTAGGGAATGTAGTTTGGATTTTATAATATTTAATTTGTTTAAAATTTTTATATCAATTTAAAAATATATATAATTTTAACTAAAATAATAAAAAATATATTAGTAATTTAAGTAATTTTTTATACACTAAATATATAAAGTTTAACACAATTCTATTTAATTAATAAACATTTTTTTGATAATAACTTGCATGCTTGTGTATATATATTATAATTATTATTATATTTTGTTTTCTAAATCCAAAAACATTCTAAAAAATATATTGTGATTTTTTCCAGTTTAAATATTAATTGAAATAATATAAAATTAGATAATATTATAAATATAAATATAATATAATATATATATATATTACGTTTAAATGTAAGAGTAAATTTAAAAATATAAAATAGATATGTTATAGTTGTTGTATAAATAATAATAATCATTTTTGTTTCTAAAATCAATAAATATTCTAAAAAAATATATTGTTGATTTTCTCAGTAATAATTCTAATTGATAAAAAATAATATGTAATTTTAATATATATATTCTCTTTTAAAAATGTAGAGTAATTTAAAATATATAAAATTTATAGTTTGACTATTACTTAGCTTAATATATAAGTTGTAATGTGAGCTAAGAGTTTGGCTCTGACTTAGAGCATATCTTTATATAAACCAATAGATAAACTAGATATTGATGAAATATATAGAAAATTGTAATTTAAAAATAAAATAAGATAAATCTAAATAAATTTATTGGTTTTCATAAATGTAGATCAATATTGTACTTAATATTGATTCACTCAAATCTAAGAGTATATTTCAATTTTTACTATCAAACTCAATATATAATGTGAAACTTTGAAATAATAAAATATTAACAATTTTTTACTTAAACTCTAATCCATGACAAATCTAGTGGAAAGATTAATATCCTTTAGAATAATTTTTAAGTTTTATCTCATGTCAAATAGAGAAGGTGTTATCATATCCAACCCATCACAAAGAGTGACATCCATATCCAACAACAATGTAACTCTGAAAATCTTTAAAAATTCATGCATTTGCCTTCTCTCGTTTAGATAACAACCCCTCACAAAACATGACATTGAAATCCCACAGAAATAACTATCAAAATCACAGTTGCGTTGAAATTCCACTTGAGTTTGGAGGAGGGATTCAAACATTCCACCAAATCTAGGTTCTATGGTTAGTGTCCCTACCTAGCCTACCCCTACTTCCAAATAAATCTAGAGTTTGTAGATGTAAAAACTTCTTCCGATAGAGACCGAAAATCTATATAATGACATTAGTTGAAGGAGGCCGATGTGATTCCCATCATGTTCATCCACCCATGAAAGTGGAGCCATAATGCTTTGAATTGCACTGCCCAAGATTTTCGCTTATCAGAAGAGAAACAGGATCACGCGAACAAATTGGCAGAATCTTTCAGCCCGACCAAGATTACTGATCTTGTTGTGTCGTTTGCAAAGTACTACTGTCAGAATTTCTCAATTTGTTTTTGGGGTTGAAGGCAATTCTTAGACACTGATAGAGTACAAAAAAGGCTTGTGCAACATGCATGTTAATGACTGAACAATATGGAAGAAAAGAAAATGTGTTGATTACAGTTGGTTTTTGGAGAAGAAAAATGATGGTTGGGGGGAGACAACAAGAAATGCATGACTACTGCTCTATGATGGGTTATTCCTACTCTATTTGCCATCAAATTGACCCAAAGTGATTTTGGTATGATCCTTCATTGTGCTTATGGTTTGTATCTCCTCCTCTCTATTTCTTTCTGTGAACCCCTGTCCACTACACTTTCCCTCCTATTTGCATATTTTGGATGCTTCTTGGTATTTTTCTATGAACCCCGGTCCACTACATTTTCCCTCCTATTTGTGTATTATGGATGCTTCTTGGTCCATCAAGATCCTTTTAACTCTGGATACACTCCCTTTCCTGCTAGCTTCATTGCTTCTCATATCATGACATTTTCGCCTCCTTATTCTCTTTCTTGATTCTTCCACTCATAAATCTTCCACATTATAATGCTCCTTTGTATTGCTTCATACTTACTTATCTGCATTTTTCGTTCTCACATACTTTCTCCCTCGAGACATCCATATGCCCCACTAGACTAAGCTCCTTAATCTCTTTTGTAAATAGTTTTCATTGGGGGAGGGATCTTGTTTTAGCATTGAAAATTATAAAGTTCTCTGTAATTGGTGGTATAGCTCTTTTATAATTTCAAGACCATGTAATGTTTTCGGTATTCAGATTTGTAACAGATGGTGGACATGCCCGGGATGCTGTTGTTGCTTTTGTTGTGAAGGCTTATAACTATTTTTCTGTCTATGCTATTCCTATTTGGAAGCTCTCTCCATGATTTTTGATCGACTCTGGTTCAGTTTCAGGCTGGTTCAATTTTCGAGCACTAGTGTCTACATCATTTTCCGACAGTGTTTGAATTTTCGATTGGGGTAGTTCGGTTACTTCTGTTGCGAGGTCATAAGGGTCTACATCACACATACTACTCTGTCATTTGCCATTTGACTATCTAGATTGGGTTCTCCACCCCACCGTCCTTTATCATATCATTTATTCTCTCTTTCCCTAACCCTCACTACTCACCTCTTTTGGATTTATTTTCGGTGGCGTCCCTCCTCTTTTGGCTTTATGTGAGTGACATCGCTCGTGGCCTCAATTCATCATGATTTAGACTCTGCTGATTTCAAGAAATTCTCATCATTGATCCTTTGTTGCTTCACTTTATTTTTTGACCTACCATCTGATTGATCATTAAATTCAGATTCCTTTCCCACACCTTCTCTCAGTTGTATTTGGGTCTTTTTCCTGCATATGTGGCTATGGACATTTTGGAATCTGACACCTTAGTACACAAGGCATTCATCTGTGCCACGATGGGTGCAAAGTCTAAATTTGGGTGCAAGGTCCCATCTACCCATGACACTTGGTACTTGTCTCAACCATTGATGCACGTTACAGATGGCCAACATGCACACCAGATTTTGCGTGGACTTTCCCACACAATTCATGAATGTTGATCCTGCCACCCCAATAGATCTATCAAAATCTCTACTCTGGCTCTTGCTCTGGTTTTTTACCATGACGTGTTGATCGACTAAGTTACCAGTCTTTAGAAGTGTGCTCTCGTGGGTAAGTGGCATTTTGCAAAATTGTGTGAAACTGTTATGCAGGTTTGTATAAACACCAAATGGAAAACATTGTTAGGCTATATCCTACAATGGTTCGCCTCCTTAATAGGTGGTATAGTTTCCACTTCCTTTGCCAAGAAGATCTCATGAAAATCAAATCCATTGCTTGGATTAAGGAGCAAAGCATGAAAAATTTTATGGGCGAATGTTCGCCCTTTGGCGAAATTAAGGGGTTTTAAATTTTTAGTGGGTGAATATTTTGTATCATAGTACATTTTTACAAATCGCCTCAAATAGCCCACCTTATTTTAAGGGAGAGGGTAAAAAAGGTAAATTTAGCCCTTGAAATTAGGAGTTACAACTTTCTATTCGAATAGGTTTTATTTAAGTGAATCCTATGTGCCAAATACCATATTTAAAAAAAAGGTATGGTAAATTAATAAAAATATAAATAAATTAGAGGTATGGTAAATAAATAAAACATTTTTTATATTTACTCCATAACTCACCTTATATACTTGCAAGGGTGTAATGTATGGTAAATAAATAAAACCTATTTTTATATTTAGTCCATAACCCACTTTCTATTTATGAAGGCTCAAAAAAGAGGTTTTATTTAAGTGAATCTTATGGGCCAAATACCATATTTGTAAAAGAGGTATGGTAAATTAATAAAAATATAAATAAATGAGAGGTATGGTAAACAAATAAAACATTTTTTTATATTTACTCCATCAGTCACGTTATATTTACGAACACTAAAAAATGCGTTATATTTATGTGAAACCTATGGGCAAAATACTATGGGCCAAATACCACGGGCTAGATTATTATTAATACCATGAAAAAAACATTATTAACCCTAATTTAATAAAAATAAAAATGGCACATGGTATTGACCCATGGTATTCACATGGAATGTAGCCTATTTAAATGGGGATTTAAACCAGCATAGATCATCTTTACTCTGGATCTATCATCTTTACTCTGGATCTACTAAGCCCTGAGAGGGATCAAATATAGTGATATGCAAACTAGCAAGAGTGAAAAAATATTTGATCCCTCTTGGGGCTTGGTGGATCAAGAGTAAAAATGAATGTTGTGATTTTATGTATGTTAAAGATTTTAACTTGGTTAAAATAAAATATAAAATAAAATCAATTATTAATTTTTTTATTTTTTTTAAAATTAGTAATAGTAATTTTTAAGCTTCAGGTTTATGATAACCTATGGTATTGACCCATGGTAATACCATGGTATTCATGTGAGCATAGACTATTTAAACGGGAAATTCTATCATCTTAGATCCATCTTAATTCTAGGTCTACCAAGTGCTCAGAGGGATAAATAGATTTCATCCCCTAAGAGTGGTAGATGTGGAGTTAAGATGGATATAGGTTGGTTTTTATGATAATGAAGAGATTAAAAGACAGGAAATTATATTGTAAAAACATCTTAAGGTGAATGGTTAAAGCATAGACATTGGACAAGTATATTTGTATACTTTTGTGTTAAACTGAAACAAATCCAGGGCTAAAAGGAATGGATTGATTGCACTAGTCATCCTTATATAACTTTCCAACATATGCTGGAGTAAACAGATTGTAATTTGGGTAATTTTTCTAACTGCAAACAGGAACATACTCTAGAAGTGATGAATTTGAATTTTCTTGGTTTTATATTAGGTTTTTTCTCATGATTTCTGTGAATGACATGGGTGAATTTTATCCTACACCCACTAGGTTATCGATATGTAATTTCGGTAATTTTGATTTCAAAAGATATTTTAAAGAAATGCAATGATTGCATTTGTGTATTCAATAAACAAAATATTCTAATGGAATTCTGCATTTGTGGTTTACCTATAAAGATTCCATGGAGAAGTATTAGTGGTGTGGCATCAATTGTCCTCAAGCAGAGGCTTTAGTTTTACTCTTTTCTGGAAGCAAATACTTTCTTCCAACATTTTTGAGTTCCGTGAAAAATTTGAAAGTCCTAATAGTATTCAATTATGGGTTCAAGAGAGACATAGTATTCAATTATGGGTTAAAGAGATCCACACTGAATGATCTATCGTCCTTATCTTCACTTAGTTTAAGACTATTCACTTGGAGAGCCTACATGTGCCCCCACTTCAAGAGCATAGTAAAGTCATGTAGGACTTAGAGAAGCTATCTTTAAGCTTTTAGTGTTGATTGGAAAAATGTCTGGGTTCAATAACACCCAGTCGAGCATTAAGCTTCAAATAATGCTAGATTTTAACCTGGAGCACTTTTGTGATTTGGAGTAGAGATGCCCCCTTGTATTTGTGACACATCTTCAGTTGTGAATTGGACTATTACTAACTGTCATTTCCTTTGAATCTTACTTGATGACTTGGGGAACCTCAACTCTTTAATAATGTTAAGGAAGGAAAGAAAGTACATTATACTAAGTTCTCTTATTCTTTTCAAGTTTTTCTTGGATATCTACAACGTTTCGGGTAGGAAAGTACATTCTATTAATGAAAATTTGTCTTCATAGAAAGGCCCAATTTCAAATTCTAATGCTTTCAAAAACATTGTATAACTGTAATGTTTCTAAAAGGAAAGCATATTTTTTCAATTTAAGTATCATGATCCCATATTCCAACTTATTTTTCAATAACCCATTAGGCTTTGTAGCTTTGAATAAATCCATGTCTTTTGATAAGATCCTCTTCCAAATTAGAATGCAGTTTCCTTTTGGCAATAACCACATACAACGTCTTGATTTTGTTATTGAGAAAATAGAGGTTGTGAAAAAAGCTTGTGCCATACAAGGACTTGATTCATTGATTATGTATCAATTATGGCTCTTGATGTAACAATGTCTTGATTTTGTTGCTTGAAAATAGAGGTTATGCTTTACTATTTCATAGAATTTCATAAAATCTTTCCATAAGTATTGATTTGTAATCTCAGTCACTGAGGGATGACAGTAATGACAAAGGTAATATTCCATGGTTTGAAGTTCCCTCTTACTAAATATTTAAATATATCACCACAATTTAACTGTTAGTTAAAGGAATTCTATTTGATTTGTAAACAATTCATTGCTTGATTTATAGAATTTGATTTTTTCCCTTTTTTATATTTTTCTCAGATTTGGTATGAGATATCTTCCAAGATTTGGATTCCCTAGTTTCCCCACCATAGCTACGAGGTTCAGATGCTATCATTAAATATTCTCGGAATGTTACAACTTTTCCAGTAAGTGTGCTTTGAAACATCTTTGTTGCTTTTCCATGGTGTTAATGCAAATAAGCACTGCAACTAGTGCCATTATTTAGATTAAGTGCCAAAATCTAGGTGGTCTTGTAATGATGGAGTGATTGTTTTCTAGCTACTAAGGCCATATGCATTTTTATCTCTTCTGTTGTCCTGAGATATTCAAATTCAAAATAAGAATTGAGGTCTCGTTTCCACTGTAGATTGCAGTCAGTTTCTTGAACATAATATATAGTAGATTATCTTTTACTAATCAAATGTGGATGTGATCCCTCGCAGGAAAGGAAATTCAAGGTGACTTTGATTTCACATTGATTTCTCAAAACATCCACACAGGAAAGGAGATTCAAAGTGACACTGATTTCACACTGATTTGTCAAAATGGAGGCAAGATAAAAGGAAACTTTGTATTCAACAATGCTCTTAATTTCATATGTACATGCACAGACATATTAGTAGAAAATATTGAAGGGTTGCCTAAGTAATATTTTCCATTCCACTACATTCTTTACAGCTTGTAAATAAATAACTTGGAATAATTCATTACACTACTTGTTATTTGTTATTAATCAGTGGTTAAGATTTTGATATTGAACTGGCTAAGATTTTTCTTCCTTCTGTGAAATTGTGTGTTCTATAATGCTTCTTTTCCATTCACTATGTATAGCATATAAAGTGTGTCTAATGGAGTAGGAAGATTGGAAAGTCTTGTGATCCTTGAACTATGTTACAAGGCAAAAACCCAACCGGGTAGGGTAGGTGCATCCACATAAAGGGGTCACAAATACCAAAGTTGGTATTGGATAGTGCCTTGAGCTAGAAAATTTCCTTTACCCTTCTATTAACAGTGAATCTGGAGAGGATTCTAATATTATATTTATAAGATTTATATCAGTTAACATTGATGAATAAAATTCATGAGACATGAGCTAGGATGTCCTTGCAAGGTGGTTGTTGATTATTGGAAGCTATGATGGCCATTATGTCAGGCCAGGTGGGCGCACTCCCTTGATTGTGAGCATGATTGTGATCAAGATGGAAGACTTCATAGTCTAGATTGATTGTTTAGCAGTGATAGTTAGTGGGCTCATTCACAAAATCTTCTATTTCGCTAATCCTTTTTATAGAGTTGTCAAATTCAATTTCCAAAGGTTTTAATTACACTATAGAGTTGAGTTCTGAGAGAGTTATGATTCACAGTGTTAAGTATAGCAGCTATGACACTTGAATGAAGACAAGCATAGTAGAGGTCTCAGACTCTATTCTAAGCTTACTTGCATACTATAAAGGACTTGGTTGGATTTTTTATAATTTTATAAACACGTTACATGTCATGGAAATGTGAAAAAAAATAGTGATATTGCCACCATGTTTCTCTTGTCATATATGGTTTCATACTTTTTCAAAAAATTCTCTAAGAGTTCACAATGCTAAGATTCACTAGGACTTTACAAAGTTTTATTATTTAGTGAAAGACTCACCAAGATCATACAAGATTTTATAATTGAGTAAAATATTTTCCATGCCTGGTGAGAGATTCGCCAAAAAATTATATATACATATTATATTATTGATAAAATCGCGTTCCATTTTTCCTATATACCATGGAAATTCACCCATTTATTATACATATAATTTAGGGGGGTTCTTAAAATTTTCCCTGTGCAAAGATGTGATTGGGAAAAATTTGTTCAGTTGGTAGGATAGCATGAGGCCATAAAGGAGAAAAGCCACGACGTCTGGGGAAGACAAGGAAGTGGAAGATCAGTTCGAATACTCATGTTTTATCATAGGATCAAATTTTATATTACGAAATCCTCAGGATCAGGATCTCCTGATCCTGAGGATTCACCTATATCCAAGTTCTTCTTTTATGTTATATAAGGTCAAAAGGCAACTAGATACAAGTTCAGACTTTTAATATGTAATTATTATTTTTGGAGCAAAAACGTTGTTAATTCAATGACACTATAAGGTGTTACTTTGATGTTAATGAAAGAAGGTTTCACTTGATACATCTTTATATTCTGAGTTTTTATTAAGCAGAGGATTTTGGAGACTCTGGGCCCAGTCACAAGAAGTTTCACTGCTCCTTTTTGTTATCGTTTATATTCAGTCTTTCTATTTGATTTAATGTTTAGTTCTTTTATTTATCTTAAAGATTTGCGACATTGATTTATATTGTTGTTCACTTATATTTATATTGAAGCTGTGAAATAGAGTTAAGTAAGTGCCCAGATTAGAATGAGTGCATGTGTGTTTGATTGTTGTTCAAATAGAATAGATGTTATCATAGATCTTGAGAGACAAGACTGAGTAACTTCCACGGATTGCAATATAGAATGTTTACCATTTAGGAATCTTTGACGGTGGTTGTTGTTCACTTACTGATCGTTGTTCAATTACGAATTGTTGATTATTGTTCATTCATTATTGTTGTTCAATTAAGTAATGAAAAATGATTTGGATTCTTAGTGTTGTTTGATGATCATAGTTACTTTACATGATTATGTGTGATCAGTCTCAAGCTTATTTGAATAATTCTCTGTGTAATTCTCATTTGCCTTTAGTTCCAATTGGTTTCTGAACAAGTTGTATAGAATTACATAGGGTGTTGCAAGCATTCCTTTCATAAATAGTTCTTTGCAGAGTTGTGTGAATTGAATTGAAGAATTGGCCTTTAATGATTACAACAATTCATCATTAGATAACCTCAAGATTCACTGCACATACTCTGTTGGGACTCTTGAAATAGAAAGACTTACCTAAGGTTGAAAAGCAATGTAGGGATTAATATTGCATATAAAAAGACATCTTAGTGAGCCAACACATACCATAGGAGAAATATCTCATTCTCAACACATAATACCTCATGCAGATATTTCAAATCATGTTTGGTGGCAACCTCGAGTGAAGTATCTCAATCATGAATTTATTCATGTTCTATGCACATCATATGTATACAAATGGTTGTTTAAAAATGGGTTCAAATATACATCAATAAACTATCGGATGCCATGCCGAGTTGAACAACATCTTTGAAATTCAAATCAATGTATCAATAATTTACAAAAGTGTTCTCAAATAGCTTTGCAATATGGAATTTCTTTACCAAATTCCAGACATCAATGTATCATGCCATGATACAGCTTTTGGGCTTCAAAATCCATCTCCCTCTTATTTAGATCATCATAGGCTCACCACCTATCACAAGTAGATCATCATGATATAAAATCAAAGCCATAATCAACATCAAAGCCATATCTTGGAACTCATCATCCTAAATTCATGAGATAGACATATATGGACTCTAAGCATAATTCCTTGCTAATCCGTCATAATTATCCTTCCATAAATCAATGTTGTATCTTCAGATCAACAAAATCATCATTGTTTAGAACCTAAATAATTACCATAATCAATGTCATTGTTATGGTAGTAATACTTTCAACCAGAAGGGAGGTAGAGCTCATATCAAGTCTGAATTCGATTATGAAATATAAGTCTGAGGCTTCATCAAGTCATTCTAATAATCATAAGTCATTCATAATCACAAATATCATTCTTTCAATCATTGTGCTAATAACAAGGATGCCTATATCCAAATACCCACATAAGTTATCATTCCCACATAACATCGATATCAGGATGAATCAACAATTGTCAAATGAGATCACTGGACATCCAGTCAAGTCCAAATTACTATTGTAAATAGATCCATAGTCAAAGCACATCTATATCATCAATTTGAAGTTATTTTCAAACATCATGCCGAAACACTTTTCTGATATACTATTAACTGCAAATCATGTCAACCTCTTGTAGCACAAACATAGTGACATATCTATATGTATGTCCCTGTCACCTGAAAACACAAGTTGAGCCTCCATGTTTGTGTTATAGAAAATATTCAAGATTTTCTTGCTAGTAGATCTTGCTATTATCTACAACACATATTTCTTCTAGGTGACAATACTTCATTATGTGATCAAAAATTTAACCCAACAACTTTATAAATCAGTTAAGTGGCAGCACATGCCAGAGAAACTTTGATTTAGAATTCAAACAACTTTAGAAACCTTTAGCTGATGGTAAACAATAGTAAAACCTCTAGTTTCTCCCTTCAGGTTAGCATCAGAGTGGCTTTAGCTTCCTGAACTTTGCTTAGGCCTTTACGTTTGGAGTAGAAACCCTAATTTCTGTATGGGCTAAGGTTCTGCTCTAGATCAATTCTTTCAGATGCACATAAATCATATTTTAGAAGCATAGAATACAAATAGTAATAAGGGTAAGAATCTTGAGAAGAGATTCTCTCTCTGACTGGGGATTCGCATCATCCATCTTTTTTCATGTAAGCAACTTGTTTCTACCAGATTCTTGCAACAACAAATCTTGTTATTTCATAAACATGTGTCTATCAGCATCATGACATCAATCTTTCATCAAAGGTTAGACTCAAATCAGTAGATAGATGCAGCATCATATCCCAAGGATTATGAACACAATAACACTTTCTATCAAGTCACTCCATCAAGTTAGGAAATTTATTTTAACCATATGTTGTCAAGACATGACCATAGATAGTAAGAGATCTACTTATCAATATTAAACTTATTCTTCTCACATCAAGGTTATCAGGCTCTTTATGACCAATGAAATCATGTTAGATCATTCCATAAATCTTTATAAAAACAACAAGATTTTGAATCATACTTATCACAAGTATTACCATTAGAATCATGTATAGGATTCAATGAACTAACTTTCTATATGAAATACATCATGAAAAGGATCAAGAGCATCATTTTCTAGAGCCAAGGTGCTAGCCTTCTTTATAGGATGAAGATGTTCAACTGATGAATCATAGATGTTAGCAAAACATCAAGTGTATCAATGTATCAACATTAGATAGTGTCATAGAATTCAAGAAGATCAAAAGTTCAACACTAGGAGAAACATTTCATTATAGGATACATAGATCAAAGTCACTTTCATATACATGTATGATTCTTTAAAGAAAGAGACATTTTCATCATACCTTAGGGCTTGCTGAGCCAATACCTGAAACATACCATGCATACCTTGTGCTATTACCTACGCACCTTTTCATTACATATAGATCACTTGAATCACTTTGTCATTTTTTCATCAAATACCTCTTTGTCTCTTTCGAGATCTGCATCTCAAAGTGATCCTCAACAAGGATCTACTCATCACGTTTCATCAAGGAGGTTAGAAACGTCCATATATTCAAATATATATGCAAGAAGTAGAAGCAATCATAATCATCAGATCCATAAGTCTAACAAGTAAGAAGCGTCATAAGTCAAGAAATACTTACTTCAATGAGAGGTGATCCTATCCCTTTTTAGCCAATACTCAAGAGCCATTAATGTCGATGGTCCATATACCAATGTTTCTTTCAAGTATCCAACCAGATCTGCTAGGTATTATCCCATATAGGGCTTTATCAAATCATTGTCAAGTGCTTCACATACACTATGCTAGAGTTTCACACATCAAATCTCATTTTTTTTCCAGAAACCAAGGTTTTATGTCCAACCCTAACTTGATAGAACCCATCAATCTATAATAATCAAGATGTCTAGGGTTTTCTTCAAACACTAGAATTATTTTAGGTATCCACCAACCTCTCCCTTTTTGCATCAAAGATGTCATCATGATGGTGATCTCCATGGATATTGTTTTAGCCCAACTCTAATTCCATGTTAATTTTCCATAGGGCAACATTGTTCTTTGCTTTGATAGTTTCATTTCATCATTAATACATTAATTTCACCCCATATAATCATTAAATTATTTAGATCTACACCATTATACATCAGCATCTGAAATTATATAGAAAAAAACATCACCATCATCATCAATATAACAAAATATAAAAGGAACAATAGAAGAAAGCATGCACACACATAGAGACACTAGTATTGGTCCAAGGATAGGGCAAAACCCACTATGGGGAAAACCCTTGCAAACCTTCTTCTTATTAGATCATCATCAAATGATGTTGTAAAAGAGAGTAAAATAATTCATCACTTTATATATGTAGAAAAACAATAATGATATCTATGAAACAGATCTAATCACGCTAGGAATGAGAATCCTCATACTGATGGTTATAATGTGTTGTCATAAACTGATGTCAACTATTGTATAATGTTGTCACTATGTCGAACATTGCTGAGAACTATTGTCACTATCAATGAGCCCAATACATATGTTTGCAGCGAAAACTAACAAATTAGATCTACAAATCTATAGACTTGTATAAAAGAAGAGATAAATTAAGATTTAACGGATCATGAAATCAACTGAGGTCAAGATGTCAAACCTTAGATCTGAATTCCGGTTTCCCTTGTCACAACTATATATGTGCGACCAAAACTCCTGTGTCGCTCTCTCGAATACTATATGCGAGTGGTTGTTACTGTAGAGTCTTCATAATATAGTTAAAACCCAAAGTCACTCCCTTATTGTAGTTGTGCAATCGACTAATACATCATGGCCGCTTCCAAGACTCCTCTATGGGAGCAACTAAGGACTGAAACCTTCCAATCTACCTTTGAACCTATGGTCTCTCTCATTAAACTGTATCCGAGCTACCAAAGATCCAAAGTCGCTCCATTACGCACTTTGTGCCTGCGAGCAGGGTCAAAGATGTCCTGATATATGCCAGTGATTGAGATCTAGAAAACCCAAACTCAGAGTGAATCTTTTGCCTGTGATTTCAAACATTGTGAAAACTTCTTCCAATGTACCTATGTGACCTGAGACAAAATAAAAGAATAGAAAGATGATGATGTGTTGAAATGAACTTGAGGTCAGTTCCTTTTATAGGCTTTCCCAAGGGTTAACTTGGGGTTAAGATTGATACAAGAAGTTTCCCATGTGGTTATGGCCGACCCATTCCATAATGTAAGACTAAATAAAATAATTCAAAACAGATGAATTTAATGCACGTGTCATGTTGGTCCTTTGAGTTGTCCAAGTTGGAATTTTACCGCAATTGCAAAAATTAACACTATCAAATATTCATTCGAAAATTCTCAAAGATTAGGCATCCCATCACTATGCTGCAAAGAAAAAGAGTGAAGTGTCAATGGACCCATGAATTTGGAGCTAGTTTTGAACAGTTGAAGAAGTTATTCACTTTTGGATGTATCTTAAGAGTAGTTGACTGAGAAAAGGATTTTTTTTGTCCCCACTGATGCCTATAAATATGGATGTGATGGAGTCACATAGGAATATTATGTGATATCATATTAATTTAGGAAGTTCAATGAGCATGAAAAGAATTATGTCACTCGTGACTTGTAGCTGACGGCCATTGTGCGTGCACTAAAAATGTGGACGTGTTTCCTATTGGGAAGGAGGTTTGTGTTAATGATGAATCACAGTGGACTAAAATACTTGTTTGAATAACCCAAGGTTCATTCTATACAAGCCAACTTGTTGGCTTTGGTTAATGAATTTGACTTCGAGAAAGGAAAATAGAATAGGGTGGCAGATGTACTCAGTGGAAGTTTTCATGAGGTTCAAATAGCATCCATAAGAACTTACTCCTCTAACGTCTAGGAGATTATTAAAGAAGGGATAAGAAATGATGAACATTACCAACATGTTAAGAAGTGTTAGAAGGAACAACCATATGGTTAGTAAGAAAAGTATACCAGCCTAATGATGATGGAATATTGATATTCAAGAACAAGAAATATGTGCCCAATGCTAAGGATTTAAGGAAACTTATCATGGATGAATTCCTTAAAATACCTTACTCAGGTCACCCTAGATATGAAAAGATAATGATATCCATAAATAGGACATATGTTTATCCTAGAATGAGGAAATATATTGTTGAACATTCAAAAATGTTTGGAATGTGAACAAGTAAAGTTCAAGTGCAAGCACCCAATGGGACTACTACAACCGATCCTAATTTCAAAATGGAAATGGGAGATCATATCCATGGACTTAATCATGGGTCTACCCAACACAACTAGACAACATGATGCCACCAAGGTGGTGGTGGATAAGTTGAACATGGTGGCCCACTTTATAACTATTAAAATTACTCATAAAACAATCGATATATCCTATGGTTTTATGAAAGAGATATTTATATTGCATGGGATACCTAAAAATATAATATCAGCTAGGGATTTCAAGTTCACTTGAATCTTTTGGATGTCCTTGTTTGCTAGTTTTGGAACCATGTTGGCCTTCACATTGCATACCACCCTCGAAATCATGGGCAAATAGAGAGAGTAAATAGAATCTTGGAACACATATTGAAGATGCATGTGATGCATTAGGTGAGAAAGTGGGAAGACACATGGCACATTTTAATTCACCCATTCTATTGATTGGATCAAAGACTGGGTTGTTGATGTCACCTACCAGGTTGCACCCCTTGATTGGCTCCATACTAGCCATACTACCATGTCACCTTACTGACATCAATAGTTGTATAGATGATGTCATCATCCGTACTGTTGATGTCAATGCCACATGTCATCGTGTGGGTCCTTCCAACAAAATTTTTAGTTGTTTCTCAAGAAACATCAGTAGGTCATAACTTTCACATATGGTGTTGGATTTAGGTGTTGTTCATGCCACTAGATTTAGAGCAACAAGTCTTAGATTTGAGATAGGTTTCACTGAGGTTTGAAAACTTCACAAATTTATCCTTTTAGAGTCCTAGATCATGTGACCATTTTGGGAACTCCAAAGAATCCATGGGGTGCCTCATTATCTAAGATATGAGATTAATGTGAAAATAGAAGTGATGTTGTTCATTGCAATATATAGCTTAATGATGGTTTTATAAATTTTATAAATGGAAAAGATGAATAACATACCTTCTTGAAATAACTTTCCCTTAATTTCCTCTCAATTGGAATCCTTGAAAAATAAGTATTTTCTTCTTCTTAACTAACTTCCCCTAAGGAAATTAGTACTCTGGGTGGCTCTTACTACACCATGAAGATCTTATTTTTGGGTTTGTATCTAAAATGTTCCATCTTGATTACCTAATTTTACCTACATAACATTACATATTATATAGTTTTTTTTTTTCTAAATAATTCTAAAATCTATTACTTTAACACAATGATACAAGGAGGCTATGGCCTCTGTAGTTCAGTGCCAAGGTTCATCGCATATAACATTAAAAACGAGATTGAGACTGCCCGAAAATGGGAAACTAGTCCAGTCCAAGAAAAGAATTTGTTGCTCGCGCAGGGGAAACTAGCATTTGAAAATGTAGCAAAAATCTGTTGACTTCATTTTCAAAAACAACAAATTGCTCAAAAATTCATAAAATGATCCTATATATGTGATTTGCAAAAACATGAAAAACGTAGACACGTAGTGAGTCATGTGTCATGCGGTGCTGACAGGTGTGCTTCAGCTGAAGGGTGTTCTTCAATTATGAAACGTCTGTATTCGTCGAAGTCATCCTCATCATTCTGCAATGCACCCTTGTCTTCCTTTGCCTGACATTCTTGAGTTTTCTCCTCTGTGGAATTCTTGCTCTGTGCATTTTCCCTCTTCTCCATTGGGCAAGTTGGGCATCCTTCATCACTTGATGGCTCCTCATGGAAGGTGACTCTGATGGTGGCTTTGATGAGTGGCTCATTCAGAGAGTAGTGATGGATGAATTAGGCTAAGTGATGGGGTTCCTGAGAGTTGGAGGGGATGTCGGCAGCTGGAATGGCATTTTGCGAAGGGTGGGAGTGGATACCTCTTGTGTGGCTTCTGCCACTACGAGTATCTGGATAACAGCCTGAGACATAATTAGCTGAGGGGGCGGATGAGTCTGAGACTGGTGAAGGTGGAGAGCAAGGCAGTCTGCCTCTGATACTATCTCTTCTGCTACGCATTCGATGGCACAGTCGGGGCATGATGGCATGGGGACGAAGAGAATCCTACAAGAGGTCAGCACTGAGTGGGGCTCAAAGATAGAAGGCTCAGCAAACTCAGAGTTGAGAAGTAGGTTGCAGATTATACTTTGAGAATAATGGATGCCCTATCCAAATGCAATGCAGCAGAGAATGTTGTAGTGCCTACCCGTAGGAGTGCATGAACTTGGCTCTAGTGTAACTAGGGGACATTGGCAGTTCAGAGGCATAGGATTAGAGACAGAGGAGGTGGGTAGTATATTACCTAAGGGCGCCATGATGCAGAGCCGAGGTAGGTTGGCACAGCCGAGTTGATTCGAGTGGCAAATTAAATGGCATTTACTACTGCTGCGAGGCAGATTTATGGCTTTGTGTGCGGGTTTATGGGTGGCCATGTGGCTATGCCACTTGTCGTCCCATTCCCCTGCTGTCAATTCAACCCCTGCATACACCTGCATCTGGCATTTTTTCTTTGTTGTGTACCAAGTTGGTACATTCCTATAATTGAGTTCTATAATTAAGGATGGTGAGGGATCCTGATTGGAGTACCTGATCATGTTCAACCCCTGTAATTGCCAACAGATCATCAACCTTGTTTCCAACTAGTACCCAACTAGTCTCCAAGAAAAGAATTTGTTTACTAGTGGAAACTAGTCTCCAACTAGTACCCACTTTCGAAGCCAAGGTCCCCAATTTCATTTGGATAGCCATGTTGATGAGGATTTGGAATCCCCTTCTATTATAACAGGGTGTAAATTATGTTGATGAGCCAGACACATTCCTTGCCATAATCCTTCCAGTTCTACTAAGTTATTCGTATCCTAGCCAGTTGATCCAAAGTATAGTAATAGAGGTTTTCCTTCATGACTCTTGAATATGCCTCCATATCCTGCTTTGCCTGGGTTTCCTTTTGAGGCCCCGTCAAAATTTAGTTTGATCACGTCTGTTGGAGGGGGATTCCATTGAGTGGACGACCTAGTAGTGGTAGTGGAGATATTGTGATCATCCTGAACCTGCGGAATCCTTATATTCCAATTCTTCCAAATATTATGTTCCTATGCCTAAGTGGGGAGGTCCTATGCTTTTCATTTCTAAAGAGCCAAGGTTTCGTGAATGTTCTAGCAGAAATTGCTCCAAATGATGTCCAGGGGAGTGCATTGCTTTTTAAAGATTCTCTTGTTCCTTTCCTTTCAAATTTTCCATAGAAGTAGACCTAGTAGGATTGTCCATAGAGAATTTAGAATCTTACTATTATAGGGAGCAAGGGCCCAATTATAAATGGTACTTGTGACGTCCAACTAGATTCTGCAAGCTCCTGGTACTTGTTGAATTTTTCCCATAAGTGGTTGGCCAAGTTGCAAGAATCCATGAGGTGCTGAATGGTTTCTCTTTGCTTCTTGCAATTGGAGCAATATGAAGGTCCATGGAACCCTATTTTAATGAGATTGTCCCATGTAAGAATTCTTTTATGATATAGTAGCCATTTGAAAGTGGATACTTTGGGCCATATTCCAGGGATCCATATGCGTGCCCAAACGGGGTCCACTGGTGCCTATGCTTATAACATCAACCCGTATGCCTCCTTTGTCATGAATGTACCTCACAGGGTGTATCCCCATCTTAAAATGTCTTTCTTGTTTGTATATCTGATTTTCCTATTGGCGAGCTCCTTGTGTAATGCTTTGTAGTAGTCTTTTTTTTCTTGATGAACTATCTATTCGAATTTTTTCCATTGCCTGAATCCTTGATTGATGTATTGATTCCAGTGCTGAGAGACTTTTTCACTCTGGTTAATGGCATTTTCCTCAAGATTTTGAGGAGGGATGGCTTCTATCATTTTGGGTCGTTGTTTCCATGAGTCAACCCAAAATCGGGCAGTGCCACCATCTCTTATCTCCCATAAACTACATTATTTTATTATTGCTCTATGTTGTTTTGCTGCATTCCAAATTAGAGATCCCTCATCTGTATTGGTGATTATGATCAGCTCTTCTAGTGGTCTATTATTCACATATTTTTCAGTCTAGAGTTTGGCCCATGGTGTGTGTGGGCTTGATACCCATTGCCACCATAATCTTACCCCCATCAATGCATTACTGTGTTGGGGATCCCACAATCCAAGGCCTCCCTACCTTTTTGGTGTTGCAAAATGCCGACCATTTTACTAGTGCCCATTTGCGATTTTTCCCTAAGGATCCCCAAAGAAATTTGCGCTGCATGTCCTTGATCTTTTTGAGCACCCATTTCGGCACTGTCAGAACTAAGAAGAGGTATAGAGGCATAGTTTGTAGTACAACTTTGACCAAAAAAAGCCTACTTGCCATATTGAGGGCTTTGTAAGTCCAAAGAGATAGGCGGATTTCAATTTTCTCTAGGAGAGGCTGCCAGGATTTTTGCTTTATAGCTGAGTCTAACAGTCGTGCACCCAACTATTTGGAGGGTAGATTGGCAATATACAAGCCTATGATTCAGGCGATAACTCTTTGGGTTATAGGGGGAGTGTGAAAGAAGAAGATGTAAGATTTAACAGTGTTTATTATGGTTCCTAAAGCCAAAGAGAAGGTATCTAATAGGGCTTTGAGAGAATGAGCTTCATGGACTGAGGGGTGCCCAAACAACATATTATCATCCACAAATTGTTGATGAGTGATGGAAGATGTACCATGGATAGAGATGCCTTTCAGGTCTTGGGAGTGAAGAGCATGATTTATAAGGTGAACTAAGCCTTCTTCCATGAGGATGAAAAGAAAGGGAGAGAGGGGATTTCCTTAACGAATTCCTCTTGAGGGGGAAAAGGGGTATGATGGGACACCATTAACTAAGATGGAGAAAAAAGTGGAGGATATTAGATTCATAACCGATTTGACCTAGGTCGGGCTGAAGCTAAAGGCAATGATCATTTGTTTTATGTATGTCCAGCTCAATTTATCAAATGCTTCAGATAAATCAATTTTGAGAAGCATACCTATGTATTTGTTGTGCTTTGAGTGAATGATCTCATGCGTCAGGATTATGCCATCAAGGATTTGACATCCCTCCACGTATCCTGATTGTTCCTACGAGATGAGTAATGGGAGAAGTGGCTTGAGGCAATTGGTGATGACCTTCGAGATGATTTTATATATAACATTACAGAGTGCTATGGGTCTAAACTTCTCCGTAGTGCTTGGCTATTCTTTTTTGGGGATGAGAGCTATCAATGTAGCATTCAAATAAGGAAGAAGCCAATGCATAGTTCTGGATTCATCTACTACCTTCTAGACCTCCAGTTTAATGAGATCCCAGAAGTGATGGAAGAAGTTGGAGGTGAAGTCGTCAGGTCCAGGTGCTTTCCCATGTTTCAATTGAGTTGTTACTGATTCTACTTCCAACAGAGTGATCGGTCGAAGTAATAGCTGATTGTGCTCTTTTGTGATTATTTTTGGTATATGCTAAGGAATTTTGTTTGTAGTAGGTTTCTTATCTATTGGCAGCTCTTTATGTACCATTTTAAAAAGGGTAAGGATTTCCCTCTCTATGTCTTCATGTTTCTCCAGTCGTTCTCCCTATTGATTTTGAAGATGTGTAATGGTATTATGCATTCTTCTCTAGATGGTGGTGTGATGAAAGAATTTGGTATTCCTTTCCCCCTCTTTTAACCATATGATTCTCAATTTTTGTTTCAATAGTATCTCCTCTTTCTTCCTTCTATCTTCTAGCTGAGTGAGGATATCTTGTTCTTGATTTGCTAGTGTTTCAATTCTTCCACCTTCAATAATTCTCTGCTAGAGTTCCTTCATGCTTTGCTCAAGAATTTTTTGAGCTTGAAAAATAGTGCCGAAGGTGGAGTGATTCCATTGCTTGATTTGCTTCTTAAGATTATTTAGCTAGTGTTGGAATTGATACATGATTGACCCTTCAGGAGGAGTGAAGTTTTCCAAGGCTGTGTTGACTATATTTTTGAAATCTAGATGTGAGAGCCAGAAATCTTCAAATTGGAAAGGCTTTCTGGTAGAGTCTCCTAGTCGTTGCCACTGAAGTGAAATGGGCCAATGATCTAAGCCTGATAGAGGTAGGATTGAGGTTGTGATGTCACCTCCTAGATGAATGGAATTGTCTGAAATGAGAAATCTATCTAGCCGAGATGCAATTTATTGGGATCCTAACCTTTTGTTATTCCAAGTATAAATTCCATTATTGAATGTCAAGTCTATCAACTAGTTGTTTTGTATAAAGTCTCTGAAGCATCTACTTTCATTGTCCAACTTAACTCTACCGCCTTTTTTTCCTCCAGTTTAGTGATCATGTTGAAATCCCCGCCTGTAATCCATAGTGGGTGGGTTCTGGTGGAATTGAGAGCTTCCAAAGTATTTAGCAGCGTGGTCTTTTGTAGTGAGTCTTGAGGAAAATATACATTTGACAAATTACCATGTATATTGGTTCCTATGATGTGAAAGGTGGCCTGTATAAGATGATGAGAGGCATGAAAGTTTGTGAGTAATATAGCTTGTGTATTCTAAGTGATGGTGAGTCCTCCCGATGCACCAGATGCATCTACAGTGATGGTTTGACATCCTGACCAAGATTTGGATAGAATAGATCCCAATGTGTTATTGTTGCATTTTGTTTCTTGCATGAAGAAGATATGGGGTTTTTCATGCCGTATCATGTTTTTTATCATTCTGTATTTCCCAGGACTGTTGAGCCCTCGTAAATTCCACGAGATGAGCTTCATGGTTGACCAATGGGTAATGATCTATAGTACTTGGTTAACTTGGAGCATCTACTTGACTCCACGAGCATTTCCCCAAAGAGGATGGTTCTTTGTAGATCTATCTTTCTGCCCCTTTTCTTACCATCTCTATTCATATTTTTCCCATCCCAACTGCTGCCTCGTTGTATGGTTAAGGCTCTCTACTGATGCACTCTTGAAAGGATTAGTTCCAAATTTTTGAGCTGCCTATTCGGAATTTTATCAAACTCTTTCATTTTGCAAGCTTGTTTAAGGCTGAAGATGTCTAGGTCTGCTGAGTCAAAGCTCTCTGGTTCTTCTTCCATGTGGCTCTGTTGGCTGCTCTCAGGCATTGAGTTGGTTGTCTTGGTTGGATCTAATAAAAGACCGTCGATATCCATTCCTTTCGCTTGCTCTAGGATTGTGTCTATCTCTTGGAGGGGGATGGATTGAGAGGCTGCTTTCTTTGGATCAATCCTTTTTTCATGGAAAGGCGGACAAGACTCGTTGAGTTTAGGTAAGGTGGATGGAATGTTGGATGGTTCAACCGTTTTGGACATTTCTGCTTCTGGCATGGCTTGTTGTGATAGAATATCAAAGCTATTATTGGTGGAGGGTGTAGAGAAATTGGGCAGGGGGTTTGTAGGGACATGAGGGAGCTTTTAGGTGTGCTTATTTTGATTGGTGACCTTGGTTAACCCTTGAGAGTGAGATTTTTCCATGTGATCACTGGTTTTGGGGGAGGCATTTAAGGGACAATCACGGAATAGATGGCCATGAGCATGGCATTGTCTACATCTAAAGGGCACATGTTCATAATCTATGGGTTGTATCCATTCAAAAACATCATGAAGAAGGCTTACCGAATCTGTTAAGGCTTTGCCGAGTTGCATGTATATGAAATGCGAGCATATGAGGTGTACCTTTGGAGCTTTGTTTCCTCTACTATGTTTATGAATTCTCTTAGTCCATTGCCTATGGATTTGAGCGATTCTTCATCCCAATATTCCAGAGGCAAAGAGTACATTTGTATCTAAACTGGCACCCAATTGAAGTCCTCCTTGTCTCGATTAAATCTTTCTATCCAATGTCTTAAATACAAACCCGTTGCATTGAAGAAATAAGGGCCACCGTCTAATATTCTATTCCTATCTTCGATGCAATTTAATATAGTAGTGAAAAATCATTTCGGCCCTAGCTCTAGGGTAACATGTCCTTTTGGTTTCCATTTTGAAGTAATCCATCCTTGTAGGGCTTTCTCGATTGGCCAGAAACCAATGAATTTATCGATAAGCGCATGGTCCTTCATAAACTGTATTTGGGCATTGATTCGATGGCTTGGAAGGTTGATCTTGGGGCGATTTTCCGTGATGGGCTTGCATGCAAACGGTTTCGCCTTTATGGGTTCTTTAGGTTCCGTGGAGGTCTTCTCCTTCCCTTTGTTCAGATCTGTCACCTCCTACTACTTGGCAGATTGCTTCTGCATCTGTACCGTTGTTCCATTAGTTTCATCATTATTCCAGTCTGGGCTTCGATTTTTGGTGCTACCTGTGCGGGGAGGCCCTGTGGCCTCCCCCATCTGAATGTTCATTAGGTGGACCCTGTCAGCATGACTATATCGGCGCTTGAGAGACTACGTCACTCCACTGGATGCTTGTCGCACCTGTGCTACTACCGTGGAAGGGTTTGTTAGAAACCCTCGAGTGCCATGGTTCTTCCGTTCCAGAGCTCCCTGAGTAGGTTGTATTACATATTATATGTTACAATAGTGGGTGTATTGTATTTCCTCTTGTCAATGCATTTTTACCTACTGTTTTTTTTCTAAACTAATATGATCTGGTTTCCTAAATTTGAAAATCTCCTTAGTAATGGAATTATTCATTTATTTAATTGATTATCCTTTAATTATCAACTTATGTTTCATTTTGAACTTGCTAGATATCGTTACTATGTATGAAAAAGAGGTCACTTGTTTCCATCGATTATCTATTTTTCTAATGGATGAAAAATATATTTTCTTTAAATACCTTTAACTTTCTAATCTAATTAACTTTAAAAATACTTTTGAGGAAAAATATTCTTAATTTACTTTGTGTAAATTGAAAATACAAATAATTTTTTATAGTGAATTCTTATTCATATTCTAATTATAGTTTACTAGAGTCAATAATTGATAATTGTTGTAACACATTATACATAATTTTCTCATATACATAAATGTCAATTTTTATAGCTCATACTCAATTTCAATTCTTTTCCAATTGCTACATTTATTTCAAGGTTAACATGAAAATTATGAAAAGTGAAGCTTGGAGCTCAAATAATAACAATGATTTCCAAATTGACTTGCAACTAATGCATACTCATTGCTAAGTTATCGTTTACTAAATCCACCAATGTTGTAATAAGAGTATGTAGTTAGGTATTCAACTTTAATATCTAAACCTTTCTACAACAATAATCCATTTTAGTATTGCTCAATATAACTTAGTAAATGAATATTTAATTAGTAAATTTTCAAATAAAATCCAGAATTTGTGCACCACATATTGGGTGAAAGTCAAAAAACACACATAAATTAAAAGAATATAGCATAAATAAAACGAAGTAAAATACTTCTACCATACCTGTACTCTAATGGATCATGAATATGTCTTTTATATCCAAGGGGCCCCTTCCTTTATGCATATCAAGTGGATTTCCATACCCATCTAACATAAATTACATTAATAAAAAGTAAATGAACTGAATTAGATTAAACCAAAAATAAAGAATAATTGAATATAGATGAGAAGAAAAATTATTACTATAAAAAATGTCATCTGTACATTTGATCTTCTCTAACTCGAAACTCTACCTTTTTCCTCTTCAAGCCTCTCCTTTAACACCCTAAGTCTTCTCCTTTTATAGATAGACTTGTCAGGCCACATAATTTTCATATATAATCTATGTTATTCCATATGATTATTCATATTTTTATCTAATTTTTACCAATATTATTATCGCTTCACACAATTATCTTAAATTGAAGTGTGATGAGTAATTGTTTATTATTTGAAAATTTTAGTTTCTTTTAACGATTTAAGAGAAATAATATGGGATTTTCACTAATGATGGTCAATGTGATGGTTTATTTGTGTGACAGGTGAAGAGTTCTCGGTCATGTAGCTCAGTTCACGTCCATACAACAACAATTCCTGCACCCTTGATGGTTCCTGCACTGATAAATATTGTGCATGTTTTCTTGGGCACTTTACACATATTTTGCATTTCAATGTTCTCAAGAAAAAATATGGAGTTGCAAACAAACAATTGGTTAACCAAATTCTACATGAAATACATTTCCACTTGCACCAGTCTACCTGCACTAAAGGGAAATCAATTTGGGGCTTTTATAGATCAACACACTTTCGGGGAAAAATGAAGGTTTTCTTCCAACATAATGTTCTTACACCCCCAAATTAGTTGGAATGCACCTAGGTTGCA
The DNA here is from genome assembly GCA_000404065.3 of Pinus taeda. Classification (NCBI taxonomy): domain Eukaryota; kingdom Viridiplantae; phylum Streptophyta; class Pinopsida; order Pinales; family Pinaceae; genus Pinus; species Pinus taeda. The sequence continues at coordinate 31,767 of APFE031539856.1, forward strand.
CGTGTGGGTTTCTAGAAGCAAAATAAACAAGTCTTCTTAAAAGTTACATAGTTTTCAAACTACCAACGTTTACCTCGATTTTCATGTAGATCGAGGTGACTCTAGAAGTTATGGCTTCATCGGTTTTTTACCAGTATATAAATTGATCTAAAACCCAAAAATTTTCCCTAAATTATTAATGGTTTGGGACATACACAAGGTTCTTTGAGGTAGTTTTGTTAATAATGGACAAATTTCCAGAATTCTAGGATCTTGCCCATATTCGCAAAAAATGGAAAATTTCTTATCATATCTATGTTTCCTTGAATGAATTATGGTTGTAATAGGTATCTATCATTGGAAAGTAGTTTTGATTCAATCTATCGTCTTGTTTTGTAATGGATTGGCAGGACTAAAGCCAAATTTGTATTATGAAATCTATAAAATAACAGAGATATGGCCAGAGAGAAAAACAAGCCATTCTAAACTATTATGCTATTGGATTGAAGTGTTTGGGGTTCTTACCCCCTCATTTTTTCAACTTGATCTGAATTACTAAGCTGAATATGAACCCCACAGCTAGCATGTTGCTTTTTTTTTCACCTGTTTGGGATCAGATGGTACAATGAAAAAACAATGTATCAAGGATTGATATTTTCTTATAAAAAAGACAAATTATATGTTCTCTTTTTATCATTGTTACATTTTTTTAATCATTTTCTCTTCCCTATAATTTAACTTGTTTTTAAGGAGGGTCCAAGTTTGTTGGTTTGGTCCCAGCCAATCCTTCTTCTCATGCCTCTACTAAGTAGTATTGTGTGGTTTGAGATTTAGAGTCAAATATTGTAGTGTGTGCATTTTCATGAGATCTGATTCCCTTTTTCATACTCTTTTCATATTTGAAGACTTGTATTGTACTTTGATTTTGGAATTATTATATAATAGATCTGAGATTGATATTTTAATTTGGATTTACCTTTCTAGGCATTGGTATCTATAAGTTCAAAAGTTCTTAAGGTTGGTGTGATTTGTTATTTACATATGATAAAACTCATTTATCTCAAACCCTTGTTCTATTTCCACGTGGGTCGGGTTGTACAATGATCCTTTGGAATGGTTGTTCCCCTCATATGAATTGGTAACAATAATAATTTTATTAGTGGCTTCAACTTAAAGGTTTTGTATAAATATCTAGTATTAATGTTTAATAACACCCTCTATAGAACTTTCAAACTATTTTAGATCTGAAGTGTTGAGGGTACCTTATTTTCTTTAAGAGATATCATGACACAAGGTATGAATGAAATAGTACCAAAGTCATCAAAGCATAAACCTTTAGGTAATGATTTGAGTCATACAAAATAGCTACAACATATTTTTATGCAATTTGTGAACTAGTGGTTTGCAACAAGATTGATTTTCATTCCTTTATTCTTTCCTGAGATTTGTTGATTGTCATAACTATGGTTTCTTGGTTTAAAGTTATGAAGTCATATTGAAATCCATGATTGCACAACATAGCCACTTGAAATATATTTATTTTCAAAGAGTTTTATAATACAGTGTGACTTGTCAACAAGTTTGATTGATTACACTTATTGGATTTATGAGTTTGATTTGTTTGGATAGTTTGTGCGTAGAACAAGTGTTTAAGGTATTTCAAGTGGAATAGTACAAGAAATTTTGTTGAATATTTGATTGGTATCTTGTTGATATTATTTAAAAGCTTGGAATTTATTCTAATATTGATTTCATTTCCCTCGTTTTGTAAATCTCCCTTATGGATTAAAAGTATAGTTTCAGATATTTGGTTTGGGGCATGTTCTAATTTGGAGGAGTAGAATAGAGAATGATCTTCCTTTTATGTAAGATTACTTTATTAAAGCATTAAGACTACCACACTTTAATTTTAAAAGCGTAGAGAAAAGTGAAGTGTTCATTTTAGTGTAGGAACCTTTGTTCTTCTTGCTTCAGTACAGGAATCTATGTGGTTCTTGTTTGGACTTTGAAAGTTGTACATGAATATGTGTGGTTCTTATTGGGACTTTTTTTAGGAAACAATTTCCATAGTCCCTTATAGTCCCTTGGTTAGTTAAATAAGTTTTTAAGCTTAGTTTAATTAATCATTTGAAGAGTGAAGTTAAGATAATTTGGGTTGATTGTTTATTTGTTTTGTCTTTAATAAATTAACGTAGGAATTGAATTGAGAATTTATGAATTATTTTCTAGAACTTAGAAGGTTGTTAATGATTTTACAAGATTACTGTTTATGGTTTCACTTTTAATGAATGCTTTTGATTGCAGGATTGGTGTGGATAATGATTATTGTTTGCAGGTTCCCAAATTCCTTCTTTCGCATTTCCAATGCTGCACCTCGAAGTCCACGAACCCCAGATTGACATTAAATGTTGGTCCATTATTATACAATATCCTACACCCAACATTTTGGCGACATTGTCGAGCAGGTGATTAGGGGATTGAACTTGGTAACATGTTGTGACTTGGTTTTCTCTTTACCTAGTTTTTCTTACAAGCTTTTCTTTCCTCTCTCCATACTTTTATTTCATTTTTAGGGTGTTTGAAGAATCCCCCGTACATATATACTAATCCATATGATGACAAAATACACCAGCTAGCTTTTTGAGAATAAAAAAATCGTATTTCAAGGCTTTTTTCAATGAGGAGTTTAACGCTAATATCAATCATCTAATGCACATATTTCACTAGCCAATTAGCAGGAGCATTTAAGGAAGGATTCTTGAAGTATTAAATGGAGAACCTCTTCTATTTTGGGATGAAATGGAACACATCATTACCTTTGAATTCCCTATCAAACATCTAGGAGGAGTGTTACAAATGCAAAGTATTCCCACATCTGCTCAACCAAATTTTCATGGTTTGGTAAACGAAGACATATATACATTCTTATTTGAGTTTGAAGTACTTTGTAGAGGATATGGTTATTATACTAATTCTCAAAGGTTGCAAGTGTTTCCTCTTACTCTTAAAGGATAAGATCAATGATGGTTCATGAGCCTTGGAACAAATTGCATTCAAACGTGGGAAGACATGAAGAAAGTATTCTTGAAGAAATATCAAGACGATTGCTAGACCAATGAAGATATTTTTGGAGTGACACAGTGGGGGAGATGAAAGTCTGGAGGACAATGCGGAGTGATTTCAATACAACATTCAAAAATAAAAACATAAAAACTTGGAAAAGTAGACGTTGAAAACACTACTACTCAAAGGGATCAAAGATCACTTTTTAGAACCTTTAAATATGATAGGAGTAGGTGATGTTTTTCACTTACCATATCATTATGTTTGTGATTTAGGAATTAGGTATTCAGGAGGAATCTCCGATACTAGTAAGATTTTATCAAGAAATTTCCTCTCAATTTTTGGAGTCGACTACAAAAGCCTCTCTAAATTTACAATTCGATGATTTGTAGGGAACATAAGTAGTGCAAGGAGGATCATTCTAAAAATTATTGTCCAGCACTTCTATAGTTTCAAAAACTCTTTAAGGAATCAAGTAAGGAAATAAATCGACTACCAAGTATAACTCAAAACTCATCATCATTTAATACATGGACTAACATTTATCATTTGTAACAATTTCCTTAGAAAATTTATATCTATACTATACCATGGGTGACTTATAATGATACTCTAATTAAATATCCTACTTTATGGCCACAATGGCCCTCTCCCTCGATCGAAATATTCCCACAGCCTCAAGGATGGTTTGGAGCCTCCTCTCTAGGGAAATTCCCCATGTAAACTCCATTACCTGAGCCACAACAACTGCAATTCCTATCCAATGCACCACCATGTTAACCTTTTGTATGGTCTAAGCCATTTGTGTAACCAAACCTTAATTCAAACAATCAAGTTGCACATCAATTTAAAACACATATTTTTCCTACTCACTCCCTTATCAAATGTAATGTCATATCTTTTAGAGAGGGGAGAGGAGTGAATTTAGAAACTTCCCCTATTACTGCACAACATTTACCTCGGGAAGAAAATTTAATCTATAAACCATTAGAGGAGAAATATATGATGGAAACTTGTCTAAAAACTGTTGTTAAATCTCATGAACAATATCAAGAGAAAAGCCCTAGAATTTCCCTTAACCAACCTTGTCAATGTGAAGAGAGAAAACATCAAGTTGTGGAATACTTGTACAAGTTGGAGAACCATGAATATGTGGGTCCTATTGAAGCGTAGTTCTAAACAATCATTAACACACCCCATCCCCTCGTCATTCAGAAACACTTGGTACCATATCAAGTAAAGTAAATTGTTTTTCATACTCTAATATGAGTTGAAGGTTATATTTTGAACCCAAGTGTGAGTATGTTCAGTATTTTGTTACGCGCATGGTTATACTTGAAGTACTCCTACACTTGAAGGAGACCTTCATCTCTCTTAATCAAGGTAGGGTAGTATAAAAAACGAAATAAAATTGTTACAACACCATGCGTGAAATTGGAATTCCCTAAGGCACATCTATTGAAAATGTTTTCATTATGCACTCTTGTGGTAAGACTTGTCACAAGCAATGCACTCTTAATGCCTCATATTTTATAAAGTGACTTTGATTATTGGTTGAGGTTATTCATTGGGTCAGTTAGGGGGATTGTTATTGTTATGTTTAATAATTTCCATTCATAAGCTGAAAAATCGAACTCCGACCTATTCATTCTAAAAAACTACATTCCAAGAAACCTTTTCAAGATTATCTTCGAAGGTATTGATGAAAATTAACCTATGGTGGACTACTCCTATAAAACCCTACGGAGATCTAATGAGAACCATAGCAGGATTAACTCAAGTAATCTTTTGGTCATTATCTGAGATGCCTTTTTCAACATGATTCTTTATGGTAGAAGGACCAACTAGTAAATATTAGTCATTAAAGAATTTTCACGCCTTGCCATTCTCTTATGGAGCAGATTTACCTCCTCATCTATTAAGTAGCCTATTTAAGGTTGATCATAATCATAGTTTATTTTAACATAAAAATGATTGATTAAGGGATAGGAGGTCTCATTAGGATCTGACCTACCATGATCATGGGTCCCAACGAGAATGACATTACAACTATTGGTCACCAGGCTAGGATAATGGATTTCAATTGAAAAGATGGAAGATAATAGGTCTCATCATGAGCCGACTTGTTCATTCTTGTTAGTTCTTGTGAATGGAATTGTCGTTAGCTGGTCACCAACCTAAAACAGTGGAATTTAACTAATTTCTAAACCAAAGTAAATGCTGTTAAATGACTTTGAACCTATATTTGATAGATGGGACACACACATTCAATTAGCTTAAAAGGTATCCCTTTTGAGGCTATAAAGACCTCATGGAAGCAGGGTCATGTCTGTGGTATTAAAGTTAATTTCACACTATGAGCTACTTGGTCACTTTTTTCTTTCCCTAAACTCATTATCATATCTATCTGAGAATGGCTTTAATATATTTCCACTATTATTCTTTGGAGTTCTATATTATGGAATAATATGGTTTCAATGGATGTGGGACCCTTAGTGCAAGTGATTTACTTTTCCCAACAAGAAGAGCTTCAACTATATGTTGGATAATGGTAAGATGGTAATGTTGGGAAGGTATCACTTTGTTTTCTTTCTTCTTACATATTTCCATCTATGTTTAATGCCATGACTTTGACATTATGTCACTTTTATTTGTAACAGGGATATTGAGATGAATAAATACTTACTAGGGTTGCTCCTTAGATGATAATGGAAATTTTGATGGCTAACTATTTTACGATGACACTATCCCTGCAGTAACAACATTGTTAGCATTTTTTTAGTAGCCCTAGTATTAGGTACTATTTTGAAAATAATAAAGATCAATCATGACATCATTGAATCTTTGGCCGCAAGTCTTTCTTATTAATGCAAAGGAATATGACATCATATGAAACTTACCTACATTCTCTTACTTAATTGGCCTTATACTTTAAGCCAATGCAACATGACTCTAATTGAGAAACCCTAGCCCTTCAATTTTGATTATCTTTGGTCTCTACTAGAGGTTTTGTTGAATGAGAACATGCAAGAAACATAGGGGGATGTGAGGACCCATAATTTCATATCTAATCCATATTTTTCCATATGATTATTCACATTCTTATCTAATTTCTATCAATATTACTATTGCTTTGCACAATTATTGGGCTAATTATTTTAAATTGAAGCATGATGAGGTAATTTGTTATTATTTAATGAATTTAATTTATCTTAATGATTTAATAAAATTAATATGGGATTTTCACTAATGAAGGTAAATGTTATGGTTTACTCCTGTGACAGGTGAATATTTCTCATTAATCTAGTTCATTTCTATTGGCATTATGATACACGTGTTGTCCTTGATGGAAACTCACACATATGACATCTCATAGCGCAACACATTAACAACAAAGGATTATAGATCAGACTCCAAATATTGAAGAAAGAGAGTGGTTTAAGAAGTATACCCTGGTTCACTTTGTCCAAATAGCGTATACATGTGGGTCAAAAAAACAAAAGAGAATATACATATACACACACTCTTGCAAGAGGAAAAGCGTGTATAGGATTGAAAATCAAGGTATTGGTCTGAGGTATTTTGTCCAAGGTATTTGGTCCGAGGTATTGTTCCGAGATATTTGGTCTAAGGTATTGGTCAAAGGTATTTGGTCCAAGGTATTGGTCCTAAGTGGTTTTGGTCCAAGGTATTGAGAAAAGCCTAAAACTATATAAGGAGGAGAAAATCATTAGGCCAATGTGTGCAAGTAATGAATATCGTATGAAGAGTGACATCAAAAAGAAACTATGGATGTTATGGGTTTATGGTGCTTTGCTTAATTTGAACTATGGATGAACCTTAGTGGTTGATGGGGGATGAGATCTAATGATGGATCGTGATCATGAGACCTAAAATGAATTATTATTATATGTTTTGATCATGGATAGTCTAGATCTGAATGCTAATACGTGATTTACACTGTGAATGTTTTGATCTAGGTATGATTGAAGTCTGGAATAGTTATGACGTTTTAAGGTAGCATTTGCAGATCTATACGATGGTTCTCTTTGGTAAAAGTGTGTATACACGTTGGTTCAACACATTGCAATAGCATATACTTCATGAAATATGATGTTTGAAGTTGCAGTTGGTTTTGGTCGTTGATGCAAAGTTCTCGGTTCTACTTTGTGTTCTAGTGATTGTATTTTGGTGACAGTGTTATGAATGTTCAGATTGATTGATTGTGATTTGCTTCCATGATGATGGATTTATAGTGATTGATTCAGTTGTGGTTGATTGAGATATTGATGATTGATTTTTAGTGATTGGTTGATGCAAATTTATTTGATGGTTGTATTGCAGTGGTGATTTATTATGAGCTTTAATGTTGTTGATGGGTCCAGTATGAAAATTTGATGAAACGTGGCCTTCAGATTTTCGTGTTGTGTTCTAGGAGTATCCAATCTGAAAATTTATGAAACATGGTTTCTGGAGGGAGAGAGAAGGTCATAGCCTTCTATAGGCTGGCACCTACGTATTGGTAAACATATGGCCAATACAAGCTCCAGGGGGTTGGAGCTCCCTTCCAGTAGCAGTTGGAAGATGAGTGAAGGTTGGAGCCTTTTGTAGGTTGGTGCCTACATACTAGTAAATGGATCAGCTAGTACAATAGCCAGTGGGTTGGAGCTCCCTTCTAGTAGTAGCTGGAAAATGATTGAAGGTTGGAGCCTTCTATAGGTTGGCACCTACGTACTAGTAAACAGATAGACTGGTATAAGAGCTAAGGGGTTGTAGCTCCCTTCTAGTAGAAGTTGGAGAACAAGAGAAGGTTTTAGCCTTCTACATGTGGGTGCCTACATACTGGTATGAGTCTGCACCAGTACAAGATTGTAAATAAGTTTTTCTTATATTAAAAGAAGACAACAGCCGGTGGTTTTTCTCCCGCATTAGGTTTCCACCTTAAATCTTCGTGTTCATGTGTGTTTCTTATGTGTGATGTTTTATTCTGTTATTACTGGACATGGTTACTGTTTATATGGTTAATGAAGTACTGATGCACTAAGTAAAGATTAACATATGATGAATTAACTGAATCATAAGTTTGATGGATATACACTGGTTTCTTTAAAGACAGTTGCACGTACACACAAGTTACCTTCATTGAAGTAGCATATACAAATCTGAATATGAAGTGAAAAAAGTTATTCATTTGATAATATTAATTCGCCCCACCTCTCAGTATTATTTCCAACATGAACTATTTTGTGAATCTCAATATGTACAAAGGGGGGGCTTAATCAGATAATTTAGCATGTACTCAAGGGGAGCATGGACAACATAATGAATATTAAAGAGGAAGAATATCTTGGTCCACCCTTTCCCCTTGATGTCAAAGGGGGAGAGTGTCCTCATGTTGTTGTTGCCATCAAGTCCAAAGGGGGATATTGTTGGCATTATGATATAGGTGTTTTCGTTGATGGCAACTCACACAGATGACAACTCACAGTGCAATAGGTTAACAACAAAGGATTAGAGATCAAACTCCAAATATTGAAGAAAGAGAGTGGTTTAAGAAGTACACGCTGTTTCACTTTGTCCAAACAACGTATACACATAAATTAACAAAACAAAAAGTGTGTATATGTATACACACACTCTCGCAAGAGGAAAAGCACATACAAGATTTAAAATCAAGGTAATAGTCCAAGGTATTGGTCCGAGATATTTTTTCCAAGGTATTTGGTCCGAGGTATTGTATCCAAGGTATTGGTCTTAAATGGTTTTGGTCCAAGGTATTGAGAAAGGCCTAAAACTATATAAGGAGGAGAATATCATTAGGCCAATGTGTGCAAGTAATGAATATCTTGCGAAGAGTGAGATCAAAAAGAAAATATGCATGTTATGGTTTGATGGTGCGTTGCTTGATCTAAACTAAGGATGAACATTAGCGGTTGATGGGGGATGAGATCTAATGATGGATCAGGATCATGAGACCTAAAATGAATTATTATTATATAGTTTGGTCATGGATAGTCTAGATCTGAATGCTAATGCGTGATTTACATTGTAAATGTTCTGATCTAGATATGACTGAAGTCTAGAATAGTTGTGATGTTTTAAGTTAGCATTTGTAGATCTCTATGCTGGTTCGCTTTGGTAAAAGTGCATATACACGCTAGTTTGGCACATCGCAATAGTGTATACATTATGAAATATGATGTTTGAAGTTGCGGTTGGTTTTGGTTGTTGATGCAAAGTTCTCGGTTTTGCTTCGTGTTCTAGTGACTGTATATTGGTGATAGTGCTCTGAACATTCAGATTGATTGATTGTGATTTTCTTCCATGATGATGGGTTTACAGTGATAGATTCAGCTGCGGTTGATTCAGATATTGATGACTGAGTTTCAGTGATTGGTTGATGCAGATGTATTTTATGGTTGTATTGTAGTGGTGATTGATTCTAAGCTTTAATGTTATTGATGGGTCGAATATGAAAATTTGATGAAACATGGCCTTCAGATTTTGGTGTTGTGTTCCAGGAGTATCCGGTCTGAAACTTTATGAAACATGGTCCCTGGAGGAAGAGAGAAGTTTGTAGCATTTTGTACGTTGGCACCTACATACTGTTAAACATATCAACTAATACAAGAGCCAGGGGGTTGGAGCTCCCTACCGGTAGAAGCTGGAAAACAAGTGAAGGTTGGAGCCTTTTGTACACTCGTGCCTATGTACTAGTAAATGGATCAACTAGTAGAAGAGCCAGAGGGTTGGAGCTCCCTTCCAATAGTAGCCGGAAAATGATTGAAGGTTGGAGCCTTCTATAGGCTGGCGCCTACGTACTAGTAAACAGATCAGCTAGTACAAGACCTAAGGGGTTGTAGCTCCTTTCCAGTAGAAGATGGAGAATGAGAGAAGGTTATACCCTTCTACAGTTGGATGCCTGCATGATGATATGATTTTGCACCAGTACAAGATTGTAAACAGGATTTTCTTATATTAGAAGAAGACAACAATAGGTGGTTTTTGTCTCGCATTGTGTTTCCAACTTAAATCTTGGTGTTCATGTGTGTTCACTATTTCTTATGTGTGATATTTTATTTTGTTATTACTACACATGGATACTATTTATATGGTTAATGAATTACTCATGCATTGAATAAATATCAACATATGATGAATTAATTGAATCATAAGTTTGATGGATATACGTTGGTTGCTTTAAAGACAGTTTCGTGTACACACAAGTTACCTTCATTGAAGTAGTGTATATAAATCTGAGTATGAAATGAAAAAGTTATTAATTTGATAATACTGATTCACCCCCCCTCTCAGTATTATTTCCAACAATTTCATGTCCATACTTCAACTATTCCTCCATCTTTGTGTTGGGACAAGAAAAAGCTAGATTTCTCCTCATAAATGGCCTAATTAAGCATTTCTCTTCACATGTTTATTTTCATTTTATGTATGAAAATAGAGAAAATGAAAAAAAAAGTTGGGTAAAATTCAATAGTAACAAATTAGATAAATTTGGGCATAGAAAACTGACTTTCACTATCTTTGTATGTAGGGACGCGGATTGGACGATAGTTGTTCAATTGACAGGAAAACAACATCTAGTGAGGGAAAAGAGATAGCTTCCTGAGCATGGAAGAAATCAGAAGGCCATGAGGACCAATGCTATTTTATGATGAAATCAGATCGAGTATTGTGAAATCCTCAGGATCCCCTAATCTTGAGGATTTGATTTTATCTATTTATTTTTTTAAATGTTATATAAAGCCGAAAGGCAAGCTGAATAGCTAGTTGAGGAATTCACAGATTGTAACTACTCTTTTTTGGAAATATAACATTTTCATCCTGGTGATATTGTAAATCTGTTATTGATTTTAATTAAGAAGACTGTGTATAATTCATAATCATATTCTGATTATTTAACAACGGGGACTTCTGGAGACTTTGGGCCTAGTCAACAGAAGATGTATTGCTCCAAATGTGTTATACTTATTTATGTTTATTCTTCATTGTTCATTATTATTAGTTTGCAAAGTTAGTATCATTTTGATTACTGTGAGGATTGATGTTTCCGATTTGTTTTTTTGTTTAAGTAAGATTTTAGATTTAGTTGCGTGATTATATATGCGTGATGCTCTTTATTGAATTGGTTGTGTTCATTCCAAATTGTTGTTCATTCCAATGTAATGTTGTCATAGATTTCAAAGCTAGAGTGATTGTGTTCCATGAGGTGTTTATATGATTATTTGTTGTTCAATTATCATAGCTTTCCTTCATGTTAAATGAGTGAGTTTTAATACTAGTTAGATTGTCAAGTGTGATTCTTTCTATCTGCATTTTGATTTAGTTGCTTGCAGAATAGATTAAGTAGCTTTGAAAGTGTGTTATGAATTCCTTTCAGAAGTGTTTGGATTGAATTTAGAGAAATAGACATTAGCAGTTACAATGGTTCCAACATAGATTGACCTTTGAATTCACTGCATATATAGTGCTGACACTTTTGAAATAAAAAATAGTTTCCCTAGGTTGATAATCAATGTAAGTATTGAGATTGTTTGTACTAAGACATCTTAGTGCACCAACAATTTGGCGTCGTTGACAGGGATTACCTTGACATGAATGTCATAGACCCACAACTATGTATGCACTATATCTATACCGAAAAGGATTCTCATCTGATATGGTAGCGTTAGCGGAGATTGAATCAACATCTTAAGGACATTGTAAAAGAAGAGCTACATAAGCTGTTGGACGTGAATTTTATTTATCCCATTTCAAATAGAAAATGGGTCTCTCCATTGCAAGTTGTCCTTAAGAAAAATTGGAGGTGGCGTGGATTATCGAGAATTGAATAAGGCAACATAGAAAGATCACTTCCATATTCCATTTATTGATCAAGTCCTTGATACTCTGGTAGGGAAGCCATTCTTTTCCTTTCTAGATGGCTTTAATGGCTACAATCAGATTAAAATCGCCCCTAAAGACCAAGACAAAACAACCTTCACCTATTCATGGGGTACATTCACTTACAGAGTTTTACCAATTGGCTTATGCAATGCCTCAACTACATTTCAAAGGGCCATACTCAACATTTTTGTTGACCTGATAAATGAAGGGCTTGAATTTTACATGGATGACTTTAACCCGTAAGGGAATGACTTTGATCAAGCACTAAAAAAGTTAGAGAAGGTTTTCGAATGCTGCATTGCTACCAGGCTATGCTTAAGCAATGTCAATTGTCACATGATGATAACCAAAGGTGTAATCTTGGGACATTACATTTCTGCAGCAGCGATACAGGCAGATCCAACAAAGATAGAGGTAATTCTTTTGTTACCTACACCATATAGTCAGATGGAGGTCTGTAGCTTCCTTGGATATGCAGACTATTATCATAGGCTTATCGAAAAAAATTCACAAATTGCTTCGCCTTTATATGCTTTAACTGGAAATGTTGACTTTAAATCGTCTGACAAATGTGACACAACTTTTACAGATTTAAAGAAACAAGTTTACACAGCACGAGTATTACGTGTACCTAACTGGAAATTTCCCTTTCACATCTCCATGGACGCATCAAATGCAGCAATAGGTGTTGTCCTTAGCCAAGAGGATGAAAACAAACCTTATTCTATATATTATATCAACAAAATTCTTACTGTTGCTGAACTTAACTATACAGTAATAGAAAAGGAATTCTTAGCTGTCATTTATGCCATAAACAAATTTAGACATTATATAACTGACTATCAAGATTTTCTATATACTGATCATTCCTCCATTTGGTATTTAGCTAAAAACCCTATTATAAATGGTCGAGTGACTCGTTTGTTATTTCTTTTGTAGTAGTTTGACATAACCATCAAGGATCGTCTAGGGAAGGAAAACCCAGTCGTTGATTTTCTGTCTCAAATGCCAAAGGTAAATGATCCATTGACAGTGGACGACCAATGTCCACATGAACATTTGTTTACTGTAGCAGTCAAAACTCCATGGTATGCATGTGTAGCAAACTATGTGGTAGTAGGAAATCTACCCAGGCACTTGATAGCGAGGGAAAGGAAGTAGATTGTCTAAAGCAACACCCGATTTTCTTAGATTGGAGGATACCTTTTTCATATAGGGTCTAATATGTGTATACGCAGATGAATTCATGAGGATGAGATTTATGATTTCTTTAAGGCTTGCCATGATGAGCCTTGTGGAGAACACTTCGCATATTGTAAGACAGGGCATAAGGTACTATAGATGGGCTATTATTGGCCCACTATTTTAAAGATGCTAAGAAATATGCACAGGCCTATGATAGCTGCCAAAGGATGGGCTGACCTGGTCAATCTAATGAAATGTCACTGGAGCCCCAGTTGGTGATAGAACCCTTCAAACAATTGGCACTAGATTTTGTTGGCCCATTCCATCCACCATCAAACCAAAAGGCCTACATACTGGTTGTGGTAGATTATGTGAAGAGGTGGGTAAAAACAATAGATTTTCCAAAAGATACAAAAGAAGTAATTAATTTCCTTTTCGGGTTATTTGTCTAGTATGGTTTACCTTGGGAAGTGATAACAGATGAGGGAGGGAAATTTGTAGGACACAAGATTACAGCCACTCTCAAAAACCACCACATTACACATAGAATCACTTCCCCATATCACCTGTAGGCGAACGGGTAGGTTGAAAGCACCATTAAGGTCATTGAAGCAATTATGACCAAGACAGTCTCAACACATCAGCGAGACTGGGCTGCTAGACTGCCAGAGGCCTTGTTGGCCTATCATACAACTTGGCGAAATACTACTGGATATTATCCATACCAACTTGTGTTTGCCAAAGAACCTATTTTTCCTTTTGAATTTGAAATAAACACTGTAAGAACGGATCGGGAAGTGGGATTGGATCTAACAAAAGCCCAAACTAAGCAACTTCAACAAAAAAATAAATTGGATGACACTCGACTACTTGCTCTACAATGTACTGCAGTTATTGAGAAGGAAAGGGCAAAGTGGCATGATAGTCTTATAAAAAAGAAGATGTTTCAAAAAGGAGATTGGGCACTCCTCTATGACTCTAGTTTCCAAGACTTTCCAGGCAAGTTACAAACAAGGTGGCTTGGCCCTTATGGAATTCAAGAAGTACATAATAATCGTATTCTCACTTTGACTACCATTGACAAGTCTACCCATTCTTTCAAGGTCAATGGACATCAGGTGCGTCTTTATCACAAACCACTCACCAAGGAGTCTTTCTGCCAACAGGTACATGATGACCCCACCATGCAAATTTGAGTTGTAGGGAATGATGACTCGACATGTTTTCTCTCATAAAATTGCATCTCTCTTTAGTTGTAAATAACGTATATATTCCTTTACAGTTTATTGCAATCTAGTTAGGCATCACCATGTAAATACGAGGATTTTTCTTGTCTTTGGGTGTGTTTTGTAAGTGTTGTTCAATCAATTGAACAACACCATTTTCATTTTTATGATTTCATTGTTCAATCAATTGAATGATTGTTGTTCAATTCATTGAATGATTGTTTTTCAATCCATTGAAAAACACTTTTTGCGCTTTTACGATTTTGTTGTTCAATCAATTGAACAACACATTTTGCACTTTTACGATTTTGTCGTTCAATTGATTGAATGATTGTTTTTCAATCAATTAAACACCACTTTTTGCATTTTTACAATTTTGTTGTTCAATTGATTGAACGATTGTTGTTCAATCATTTGAACACCAATTTTTTCGTTTTTACGATTTTTTTGCTCAATCAACTAAATAATTGTCGTTCAATTCATTGAATAAAACTTTTTGCATTTCCATGTGTTTTGTTGTTCAATCGATTGGAAGATTGTTGTTCAATCAATTGAACAACACTTTTTGCATTTTTGTGTTGTTGTTCAATCAATTGAACAACACTTTTTGAGTGTATGTTGTTCAATCGATTAAACAACCCTGATTTTTCTTTTTGTGTGTTTGTTGTCTAAATTGGTAGAATGAATAAACTGTGATTTCTTTTTGTTTTTTTATTGACAGTCATTCTTTTTGCCATTTCTTTCTCTTTTATGTTTTGAATAAAAACCATCTAGTTGGATTTGGCCTATGATAAAGAAAAACAGTAATGTTAATACCATTATGACCTATGAAACCTTTTGATGGTTATCTTTATTCAAAAGTTGACATGGTGCATCTCTATAATGACTGGCTGGATATCTTCCCTTTGGACACATCATAAAATTATTTATTATTTTAATACCATGTTGGTTTATCTTTCACACTTTCAAATGCATAAATCCCTTTGATATGATGATATGGGGATAAAAGTATAACTTTGATTGGCTTTTTTTTTTGCTTCTTACGCAATCCCTGACTCTTAAGGAGTAAATGAGGCTCCCTCTTTTTACAATAAAAGCATCAAAATATGAAAATATGAAAATATGGAAATATGGAAATGCAACAAACATTGTCTTAAAGAGGATAGGGTGTCTCAGTACGGGCTAGCCTACCATGATCATAAGGATGTAATGGGTGACTGATCCAAGTGGATATTGGTGGCCACCTACCAAGTCCATCTGGACGCCCATCATTGTTTCTCTCAGCATTTTCAGTTTCCTTAATTGTAGCACAACTTACTATTTTTAG